>JAVTVY010006587.1:0-39895 GCA_036873755.1 Hanleya hanleyi | reverse complement strand
AACTGGCCCAGATTTTTTTCCCGATTAAAATTTGAAAAGGTGGTTTTGATATATTCTAGAGTCAAATATTATAGAAACATTTTAAAATACGTCACAGACCATTTCTGGCCCAGTCAGGTATAATGGCCAATCAATGTTCGCCGGAAGTCAAGTCCTGATAATAATCTTGGACCCACTCACGTCAATGGAGGTTTGTGACCTACAAATAAGTAAATCTATTCAGATTCCAATAAACTTTGTGTGGCCGAACCAATAACAAACAATGATATACATATGCAAATATAAAGGTCTTGCTTCGAATAATCGCAAAGTTATCGATTGTCACATCAAAGTGACATTTCCCTTAATATATGGACCCATGAGTAGTCAAACACTTATTCAAATATTTCACCCCAAAATATTATTTAATAATTTATTTTCTAGATTTTTAATTTGTACACTTACAGACGTTAACTACAGTCCCCCGAATTGAATCTGTACACGCATGAGATAACGATTATTAACACAAATTCGACCCCCCCCCATTGTAGAGGGGAAATAAAGCAAAATTTTACCGCTAAATTGTATCATATCTCCAGTTAGAATCCGATGAACGCCCTTTCATGCAGTTATTTGACAAACCGGACCAGTGTTACTTTGCAATGATTAAAGTTTATGAATATATTGACCTAATTTAATGTGTGAGCTTACTGACCAGAACGATCGCTGATGTGGGGGGTGGAGTCAATAAACGGAATGCGCAAATAAACGTTTCCACAGCACAGAATATATCAACGAATGGCTTGAAAATAACTGTACTGACACAATAACTCAATTCCTTTACATAAGTCAGACAATATTCAAATTGGGCGCCAAACACAGAAATGCCAGCTCGGTCGCCCGCAATAGACAAAAAATGTATACGTTTAGGCTTGATAACATTCTATCCGACCTGAACAAGCATAAAATGGGCTGGAAATAGGCATTTATATCTGATTCTGTACCTCTCTGGAGGAAAAAGGCACTTAAACATGTGACAACGAAGAAAGACCGATTTTCGTTTTTCTCCTACAAATAAGTAAATCTAATCAGATTCCAATAAACTTTGTGTGGCCGAATCAATAACAAACAGTGATATACATATGCAAATATAAAGGTCTTGCTTCGAATAATCGCAAAGTTATCGATTGTCACATCAAAGTTACATTTCCCTTAATATATGGATCCATGATTAGTCAAACACTTATTCAAATATTTCACCCCAAAAGATTATTTAATAATTTATTTTCTGGATTTTTAATTTGTACACTTACAGACGTTAACTACAGTCCCCCGAATTGTATCTGTACACACGAGATAACGATTATTAACACAAATTCTCCCCCCTCCCATTGTAGAGGGGAAATAAAAGCAAAATTTTACCGTTAATTTGTATCATATCTCCAGTTAGAATCCGATGAATGCCCTTTCATGCAGTTATTTGGCAAACCGGACCAGTGTTACTTCGCAATGATTAAAGCTTGTGAATATATTGACCTAATTTAATGTGTGAGCTTACTGACCAGAACGATCGCTGATGTGGGGGGTGGAGTCAATAAACGGAATGCGCAAATAAACGTTTCCACAGCACAGAATATATCAACGAATGGCTTGAAAATAACTGTACTGACACAATAACTCAATTCCTTTATACATGTCAGCCAATATTAAAATTGGGCTGCAAACACAGAAATGCCAGCTCGGGCGCCCGCAATAGACAAAAAATGTATACGTTTAGGCTTGATAACATTCTATCCGACCTGAACAAGCAAAAAATTGGCTGAAAATAGGCATTTATATCTGATTCTGTGCCTCTCTGGAGGAAAAAGGCACTTAAGCATGTGACAATGAAGAAAGACCGATTTTCGTTTTTCTCCTACAGGTCACAAACCACTAAATATTCGCCTTACTTAATATGTAGTAAATTGGCCGAGCACATCTTGAGAAAACTATATTCCCTAATATTCGCCGCCACAAATGACCCACCACACCAGGTAGCCTGGCCTTTCCGCTCAAACATATGGAAAATTCAGCATACATTCCCCACCATTTTTTCGAGATGAGACCGCCAGAAATAGGGTCATCCAGCCCGACACCATTACGGCAAATTTCGGAGGTGCCAATCAAACTGGCCCAGATTTGTTTTCCGATTAAAATTTGAAAAGGTGGTTTTGATATATTTTAGAGCCAAATATTATAGAAACATTTTAAAATACGTCACAGACCATTTCTGGCCCAGTCAGGTATAATGGCCAATCAATGTTCGCCGGAAGTTAAGTCCTGATAATAATCTTGGACCCACTTTCTGCAATGGAGGTTTGTGACCTACAAATAAGTAAATCTAATCAGATTCCAATAAACTTTGTGTGGCCGAACCAATAACAAACAGTGATATACATATGCAAATATAAAGGTCTTGCTTCGAATAATCGCAAAGTTATCGATTGTCACATCAAAGTTACATTTCCCTTAATATATGGACCCATGAGTAGTCAAACACTTATTCAAATATTTCACCCCAAAAGATTATTTAATAATTTATTTTCTGGATTTTTAATTTGTACACTTACAGACGTTAACTACAGTCCCCCGAATTGTATCTGTACACACGAGATAACGATTATTAACACAAATTCTCCCCCCCTCCCATTGTAGAGGGGAAATAAAAGCAAAATTTTACCGTTAATTTGTATCATATCTCCAGTTAGAATCCGATGAATGCCCTTTCATGCAGTTATTTGGCAAACCGGACCAGTGTTACTTCGCAATGATTAAAGTTTGTGAATATATTGACCTAATTTAATGTGTGAGCTTACTGACCAGAACGATCGCTGATGTGGGGGGTGGAGTCAATAAACGGAATGCGCAAATAAACGTTTCCACAGCACAGAATATATCAACGAATGGCTTGAAAATAACTGTACTGACACAATAACTCAATTCCTTTACATAAGTCAGACAATATTCAAATTGGGCGCCAAACACAGAAATGCCAGCTCGGGCGCCCGCAATAGACAAAAAATGTATACGTTTAGGCTTGATAACATTCTATCCGACCTGAACAAGCATAAAATGGGCTGGAAATAGGCATTTATATCTGATTCTGTACCTCTCTGGAGGAAAAAGGCACTTAAACATGTGACAACGAAGAAAGACCGATTTTCGTTTTTCTCCTACAGGTCACAAACCACTAAATATTCGCCTTACTTAATATGTAGTAAATTGGCCGTGCACATCTTGAGAAAACTATATTGCCTAATATTCGCCGCCACAAATGACCCACCACACCAGGTAGACTGGCCTTTCCGCTCAAACATATGGAAAATTCAGCATACATTCCCCACCATTTTTTCGAGATGAGACCGCCAGAAATAGGGTCATCCAGCCCGACACCATTACGGAAAATTTCGGAGGTGCCAATCAAACTGGCCCAGATTTGTTTTCCGATTAAAATTTGAAAAGGTGGTTTTGATATATTTTAGAGCCAAATATTATAGAAACATTTTAAAATACGTCACAGACCATTTCTGGCCCAGTCAGGTATAATGGCCAATCAATGTTCGCCGGAAGTTAAGTCCTGATAATAATCTTGGACCCACTTTCTGCAATGGAGGTTTGTGACCTACAAATAAGTAAATCTAATCAGATTCCAATAAACTTTGTGTGGCCGAACCAATAACAAACAGTGATATACATATGCAAATATAAAGGTCTTGCTTCGAATAATCGCAAAGTTATCGATTGTCACATCAAAGTTACATTTCCCTTAATATATGGACCCATGAGTAGTCAAACACTTATTCAAATATTTCACCCCAAAAGATTATTTAATAATTTATTTTCTGGATTTTTAATTTGTACACTTACAGACGTTAACTACAGTCCCCCGAATTGTATCTGTACACGCATGAGATAACGATTATTAACAAAAATTCGACCCCCCCCGCCCTATTGTAGAGGGGAAATAAAACCAAAATTTTACCGCTAAATTGTATAATATCTCCAGTTAGAATCCGATGAACGCCCTTTCATGCAGTTATTTGACAAACCGGACCAGTGTTACTTTGCAATGATTAAAGTTTGTGAATATATTGACCTAATTTAATGTGTGAGCTTACTGACCAGAACGATCGCTGATGTGGGGGGTGGAGTCAATAAACGGAATGCGCAAATAAACGTTTCCACAGCACAGAATATATCAACGAATGGCTTGAAAATAACTGTACTGACACAATAACTCAATTCCTTTATAGAAGTCAGACAATATTAAAATTGGGCTGCAAACACAGAAATGCCAGCTCGGGCGCCCGCAATAGACGAAAAATGTATACGTTTAGGCTTGATAACATTCTATCCGACCTGAACAAGCAAAAAATTGGCTGAAAATAGGCATTTATATCTGATTCTGTACCTCTCTGGAGGAAAAAGGCACTTAAACATGTGACAATGAAGAAAGACCGATTTTCGTTTTTCTCCTACAGGTCACAAACCACTAAATATTCGCCTTACTTAATATGTAGTAAATTGGCCGAGCACATCTTGAGAAAACTATATTCCCTAATATTCGCCGCCACAAATGACCCACCACACCAGGTAGCCTGGCCTTTCCGCTCAAACATATGGAAAATTCAGCATACATTCCCCACCATTTTTTCGAGATGAGACCGCCAGAAATAGGGTCATCCAGCCCGACACCATTACGGCAAATTTCGGAGGTGCCAATCAAACTGGCCCAGATTTGTTTTCCGATTAAAATTTGAAAAGGTGGTTTTGATATATTTTAGAGCCAAATATTATAGAAACATTTTAAAATACGTCACAGACCATTTCTGGCCCAGTCAGGTATAATGGCCAATCAATGTTCGCCGGAAGTCAAGTCCTGATAATAATCTTGGACCCACTTTCTGCAATGGAGGTTTGTGACCTACAAATAAGTAAATCTAATCAGATTCCAATAAACTTTGTATGGCCGAACCAATAACAAACAATGATATACATATGCAAATATAAAGGTCTTGCTTCGAATAATCGCAAAGTTATCGATTGTCACATCAAAGTGACATTTCCCTTAATATATGAACCCATGAGTAGTCAAACACTTATTCAAATATTTCACCCCAAAATATTATTTAATAATTTATTTTCTGGATTTTTAATTTGTACACTTACAGACGTTAACTACAGTCCCCCGAATTGTATCTGTACACACATGAGATAACAATTATTAACACAGATTCGACCCCCCCTCCCATTGTAGAGGGGAAATAAAAGCAAAATTTTACCGCTAATTTGTATCATATCTCCAGTTAGAATCCGATGAATGCCCTTTCATGCAGTTATTTGACAAACCGGACCAGTGTTACTTCGCAATGATTAAAGTTTGTGAATATATTGACCTAATTTAATGTGTGAGCTTACTGACCAGAACGATCGCTGATGTGGGGGGTGGAGTCAATAAACGGAATGCGCAAATAAACGTTTCCACAGCACAGAATATATCAACGAATGGCTTGAAAATAACTGTACTGACACAATAACTCAATTCCTTTATAGAAGTCAGACAATATTAAAATTGGGCTGCAAACACAGAAATGCCAGCTCGGGCGCCCGCAATAGACGAAAAATGTATACGTTTAGGCTTGATAACATTCTATCCGACCTGAACAAGCAAAAAATTGGCTGAAAATAGGCATTTATATCTGATTCTGTGCCTCTCTGGAGGAAAAAGGCACTTAAGCATGTGACAATGAAGAAAGACCGATTTTCGTTTTTCTCCTACAGGTCACAAACCACTAAATATTCGCCTTACTTAATATGTAGTAAATTGGCCGAGCACATCTTGAGAAAACTATATTCCCTAATATTCGCCGCCACAAATGACCCATCACACCAGGTAGCCTGGCCTTTCCGCTCAAACATATGGAAAATTCAGCATACATTCCCCACCATTTTTTCGAGATGAGACCGCCAGAAATAGGGTCATCCAGTCCGACACCATTACGGCAAATTTCGGAGGTGCCAATCAAACTGGCCCAGATTTGTTTCCCGATTAAAATTTGAAAAGGTGGTTTTGATATATTTTAGAGCCAAATATTATAGAAACATTTTAAAATACGTCACAGACCATTTCTGGCCCAGTCAGGTATAATGGCCAATCAATGTTCACCGGAAGTCAAGTCCTGATAATAATCTTGGACCCACTTTCTGCAATGGAGGTTTGTGACCTACAGGCCCTGGTCGGGAGATATTTATTTTGAGATTATTTTGTTCCAGCATATTTTAACCTGGGGACCCAGATAAGAACTACAAAAGCTAATAATTGCCAACTGAACTAATCCCCCATAAACATGACTAATCCCCCATAAACAAACATCAAGTACGGCACACCTTCGACGACTGAACGAAGATTACATAATCTAGTCCTTCAGTTTGGTTCAACCCAGATGGGTAGTAAGCCTATCATTGACAGCAGCGGAAATACCGGGGCCATTAAATGCTAGCTTAACCATGATTTAATACAGATACCTCCAGATTGTGTTGATCATGTTTAACAGAATACAGTAAAACCTAAACAGTTAATTTCAAAATTATTCGGGGGAAAACTACCAGTCGCCAGCAAAACAAAATTCATTTAATTAACTTAGAAAAAGTCTTTTCAAAATAAGAAAAACATTGACACTTGTGCAATACCTAATCATAGTGTGGGGAAAAGGGCGACTAAGGGAAATGGCCACTGCATTCTGATAGTATATTTCGAAATTTAGCATTAGACTTTCTTAGTTAAAACATATTTGATTACCTCAATAATAGCAATCAGATTGGGGACAAGTTCTAATCAACGTACGTACCCTCTCAGAAATTACATGCAAAGATAAATAATCAGGCGGTAAAACAGACATTAACTTCGGCATACAGACTTTCTTCCACATTTATGTGTAAAATGTGAACTTTTTTTGCAATGAAGTGTTTGGAAGTTTTGTTGAAAATACATATTTTAATAAGTAAAAAAAACAACAAGAAAACTATGCTCATACTAGTAAAATCGAATACAGGAAAAGTAAACAGACCATGAGGGGAAATGTTCGAAAGGAAAATATTAGCCAGGAGAAGTGTGTGCGCGACGCTCCTCTCGGACCTGGTATACCAGGAAAAAATGGCAAAGGGCCAACAGTTACATGTCTTTTCTAATTTCTCTCGATGTCTTTGAGGTCATAGTTTTAAGTATGTCTTTGTAATAGTCCTCATGTGCCCGAAGTGAACTTGGGATGTGGAGTTTACCCATCGGGGAAGGCAGATCGGTACTTACACGTTGTGTATTAATGGTGGGATGGTGATCGGATTGAAGATAAATGCAGCTCATGATTCAAGACAATTCCCATATAAGTTAAGCTAATGAGAGACAAGGCTGTTCGAAGGTTGGATTCTAGATTGCATGCCATCCGCGACGCCCCGAAAGCAAGGCATATTGTGTTTCATTTGCGATAGATTTTTCGGCTTTAAAACTGTCAATTTTCATATCAATAGTGCTGAATATCACCACAGGGGTTTATCCATCTGTCCACTAAAATTTGAACATGGAAATTACATGCAAAGATAAATAATCAGGCGGTAAAACAGACATTAATGTTCGAAAGGAAAATATTAGCCAGGAGAAGTGTGTGCGCGACGCTCCTCTCGGACCTGGTATACCTCATGTGCCCGAAGTGAACTTGGGATATGGAGTTTACCCATCGGGGAAGGCAGATCGGTACTTAAGGGAGTAGAGGACGTTCATTTCTAGAGGTTGAAAGTTTTTATAAATTTCAGGATTTTGTCATCAGGTTAGGAGAAGATGATCCATGAAAAAAAAATATGGGGTCACCATACTCGTTAAAAATATATGAAAGCCAAATGCATGTCTACCACTTAAAAGCCATAACACTGAATACATAGGGAAATTTGAATTTTTTCTTCTTTGATGCTCAATAAGTCAAACTTCCCAAGGTCAAATTTTCCCCATTTTGCTATATAATACTAAACACATATAGTGCTTGTTAAATATGTAATAAAAACAGGGGGACACCATACTTTCTTAGAAAATATTAGCGGTATAACAGATAAACGGAGCCTTTTCAGTCCTATTTTTAGGAGGGGGTGGGGGTGGGGAATCGGGGTGGGTGTGGAGAATATTATTGAAGTTCAATTTATCAGTCATTCAGAAGTTTTGTTTTAGTTGAAAGTGAATAAGAGTGAATTTGGGAATATTCCGGGGGAATAATTTTTAACCTATGGAGCACTTTGCACCCTCCAACCGTTGAATTTAAAATGCCAATATTTTGGTCCGTACCATCACACTATCGAACCACCAGTAAAACGCATAAATGGTTGTGTTGTGTCTTTTGTTGATTTTTATTCCATTTTGATATGTCTGGGTACTTTTGTTAGGAAATTCAGCTTGTTTTGAAAAATTTGACAAATGACCATGTTGTAGCCCCATAAGAGCAGGGAAATGAACGTCCTCTACTCCCTTAAACGTTGTGTATTAATGGTGGGATGGTGATCGGATTGAAGATAAATGCAGCTCATGATTCAAGACAATTCCCATATAAGTTAAGCTAATGAGAGACAAGGCTGTTCGAAGGTTGGATTCTAGATTGCATGCCATCCGCGACGCCCCGAAAGCAAGGCATATTGTGTTTCATTTGCGATAGATTTTTCGGCTTTAAAACTGTCAATTTTCATATCAATAGTGCTGAATATCACCACAGGGGTTTATCCATCTGTCCACTAAAATTTGAACATGGAAAAAATCCACATTCGCTCTCACCATGTCACTAAGTATGTAAAAATATGTCGAAAACAGAAATGAAATCGTCCAGTTTGACGTCTATTTACATGATACGAGACGACCGGGAGTCTTTTGTTGGATTTTTTTATACGCATATGTTTGACGAAATATGGACGCATCAACAGATAGACATCGGGCACTATGAACTGAAACAGCCGACTTCTAGAACGGAAAAAATACGTCGGAAGAAGCACAAATCCGACCAGTCGCCATAAGAGTTTCTTCGAAATCAATCAAATGATCTAAACTGGATATACACTAATACTTAAATTCCAGCAATAAAGTTAATGATCTCAATCCCGGACTTAATTATGATTGAAGGTAATCCGTGAGCAATATATGCTATCAGATATCAGTGACATATGGATTTGATCTCTTCAGCCTGTAGCAGTACAATTTATAGCTGGTTTAACTTTGGGGAATATGCAATATGCATCACATTATCAAGAAAGGACTATTATATTACGCTGATTATAGTTCCGGCAGCTTGAGGTTAAAACTACAAATGTGGTCCAGTTTTCACTTATCAAAAATATATCCTTTGTTGTAAGCATGGGAAAGAGTGCAAAAGTATGAACCGCAAATTCAAGCCTGCCGCTGCTATCGGGGTACATCTATTCAGGACTCACTTCATATATCTCGGGAATCCAGGATTGGGCCTCTTCAATCTATGTTTACAAAGGAAGACATTTACTAAGCCGCACATACAGAAGATATGTGGTATTCATAAAAAAATATAAACGTAACTTTGCCCTGGAAAATAATTTGGATAATATGTATCGACATAGGATAATGATAATAAGATTAGATTCAATTAGCTATCTAATCTCACCTGGATATAATAAGTTCACAAGGACTCAACCCCCCCCCCCCCCCCCCCCCTTCACCCCCACTCCACATCATCAACCCAGACCAATACGCTGAATTATATCATTGGGAAGATATACCAACGTTAATTTGAAAATGCCGCTATATGCATGTATACGTTGAAAGGAACGTTTCGGTAATATCCCAATATTATTACCTTCCGCTCCTTATTAATTATGACATATACACATTCCATTTCTGCCCGAAAAACTTGGTGTGTGCTCGCGATATTTATAGACACCAAATCTGTTTGAGAACAAACACTATGTATCAGCATATATTATGGTAAGTCTTACGCTGAACCTAAGATGTCTCAAGATGAAGTCTAATATAAAACATTTAGAATGCCTTGAATATAAAGAAGGCCATACTGTACTCCACATTAGGTTTTCTCTCGTTTTCAAAGTAACTTGAACTGATTACATCCTAGAACACCTTTACTCGGCAAAACAGATCAAATCTACAACTTATCTGGACGTTTGGGCCCTTCGTGCTGATTTCCTCTCATATTTGGTGATTAACAGTAGATATAGATATAGCAAAACTGCGGTATCGTCTGCGCGTCACCGATAATGCCGATAAGAGACACAGCCGTCCTGCCTCACGAGCATTTATCTCTAGCGCTGTATCGGCCCTTGACATCAAAGGTAGACCGCTCAGATAACACCGGTGATTTATTTATTTGTCACCACCAACGGAAACAAATTCGGGGCACCTAAACGTTGATTTTTACAAACGTCACCAGTATAATCAGTTTAAGAGGACGATAACACTGGTGACATTAAGGAAAATCAGCAGTATGGTTTAGTGTCAAAACGGAACGCACAATACCGCTAGTGGTGACGTTTTCTTGAAATCATCGATTGCGCCGAAACAAGACCAGTAGGAAAACGGGGCAACTTACTGGTGATTTTTTGGCACTTTGTCACCACAGCTTGTTCACAGTGAATTAATTGTTCTCTTTTTTCTTCTTAACACATTTTCGTTTGATATACTTTCCCTGTGAAGACAGCAAAAAATTTAAATTTAAATTCAACCACTTGTGATCGCCGTGAATTATTTACTTAGAAAGTCGAGAGAGAGAGAGAGAGAGAGAGAGAGAATTAAGGTTTAACGTCGCGTTCAGCAATATTTCAGCTATATAGGGACGATCAAACAAAATTCTAAGTATTCAAGTTAATAACTTAGTAATCCAACACATTAAACATGATGTAAGCCATAACAACATTCAGCGGTGTGTTAAAATATAGCGGCGTACCTAATCCAGAAGTCAAATAACCCCAAGGGACGACAATAATTGTTTTTATATAATGTAAATTTATTGCCACAGAATAATATAAATACATACACAGAGTGGTGCTGGAACATACTACAATTGCCACCCCAGCACAGTTTCTCGTATTCGGAACAGAATAGAAAATGTGTAAACCTTTCTGAACTAGGAATGACTGACCAGACGCTGGTAATGTATCTAGATAGTATGTGTCGAAGTGGTCCCCGTAAATATAATAATGGGGTTTTTTTCACTATCTGAAGAAATAACTGCTGCTCTCTTTTGATAAGGAACGACGAACCGCAGTCTAACTTTACGAAACTATATATTTACCACTTCTGGTTGACAAATTGTAGGCGTTACAGCAGTTTTGACCATGGATAACACTCTGCGATAAACTTTTCTATTGTGTCATTTTTCAGTGCGATGGGCTGCTCAATGAGTATGCATTTTTATACAGCATGCTGTAAACAAGCAATGTGTAGAATTTTCCCTTGACATCTGTAGATACAACATTTGGTAATCAGCAGAATGAAATTACATATTTAAACTAGCTTTTTTGTGATACCGAACAAGATTTGTTTTCATGTGATATTTAGTCAAATGTCTGTTTTTTAGAATATCCAGCCACTAAATGATTCCATTAGCTCGTCAACAATTTCACTCCTAAAATAGATGCTCGATTGTTCCAGTCTGCTGTTTACAAAGCGTACATTTATCGTTATTTCCAATTTTCAGTTGTACAGGAAGTTTATTTGTTGCTAGAATACGATGGTTCATTCTGTACTGCAGCCATTGCAATTTTGTATTTTTGCAACACTTAATGGTCCCATATATATAAATTTCCAAAACGAAATGTATATTACAATCAGTTCAATTCGCACAAAAAATATTTTGTTTATTTACACGAAAGTTTTCATTTAATCAACTGTTGAATACAGTTATTCTGTAGGAAACAGAGAGTGAGAATTAAGGTTTAACGTCGCGTTCAGCAACATTTCAGCTATATATCGATGATCAAACAAAATTCTAAGTACTCAAGCCAATAAACTTAGTAATCTAACACATTAAAACATACACACATTGACTGCATATCTGAATCACCTTAAGAACCAAATTGATCCCTGTGGTGATTTGTATCTCAGCCACGCCTTTATTGTAACTATTCATGTGGACATCTTGAATGATATGCACATAATGCTCATATCACTCGCTTGAGCGGTATTAGATATAAATATCCGAGAAAAATGATGTAATAGCCCTGTTAATTCTTCTGATGGAAAGCGATAATCTATGTGACCGCTAGATAGAAGAAACGGATTAAAAGGGGACAATATCAGTAGAATGCAAGTTCTGATTCAGAACACAAATCTGTGAGAACCGACGCCGACCAAGCGCTTCATTCTCCTGCATGTTAACCACAGTCACAAAGTAGAATCACAATGGTATGTACCGAGGGCGAGCCTCAGAGAGGAAACGTCCACCAGCAGAATCTCACCATATACAGATAACAAATAGACACAAAAACACATATACATAATGTCTCTTTTCATCCTATCTTATTTCGATTGCCAAATATATAGAAATAGAGAATTACGGTTTAACGTCGCGTTCAGCAATATTCCAGCTATATAGCGACGATCAAACAAAATTCTAAGTATTCCAACAAAAAACAAGTTAATAACCCAGCAAACCGAAAGTGATCAGCACAACAAACCAAAAACATGTGCATACATTAAAATTTATAGAAGCCGACATAAATGGTCAAATATCCCTGTGTCGATTGATCGCCCGTGGAGTGTCACATGGGCCCATGTTTTCTAGAATCAACATTAACGATTGAATGATTGTACTGTTAGGATACTAGCTGAATATATATTATTTAATATCGAATACTGAGGATTAGGAGACCTCCTGCGGTGGAGACCAATTCTCACAGAAAATGACATGGCTGACTGAATGATGAGGAGACAAAACCGATGTTTTTGCTCATCCAAAAGAAAGTTCAGAACATTTAACGGTTGCCTTCCACAGCTGGACGAACCTTCGAGTTCACATGTATTGCGGACAGCTGAGGTTAATGATTAGGTCGGATGATCAACTTGCTGTGAATAATAACGAACTTCATGAGTTCCAAAAAAAAGTAGGCTATACTCATCTGAACAGCCAGAAATGTTTCGATCAAGCCATGATCAGGCCATGTAGAATCGGCCATAAAATATTAATTAACGAACATTTACTAAAATGGAGCCAGTCCCAAGGTATATTCCATGCCATGAAGATCTCACAGTGAAACATATTCTTATCGACTGTATAGATTTTAAGATTGTAAGAGATTCTTTTTATCGAGCGATTACTTTGAAAGATGTTTTTAGTCGGGTGAAGGAGGACTGTGTCCTGGGTTATTTGAAAGAAATCGGTTTGTTACATAAGTTTTAATGTGTGTATGTTTTAATGTGTTGGCTTACTAAGTTATTGGTTTATTTTTTATTTGATCGTCGCTCTCTCCATTTACGAATATTTTTTCGTAACATCAGAAAGGGAGTACCGTAGATGTAGATAGGTTTATTGAACCTACCCTACAAATTCAGGCAGCCCTATTATGTTTCTCATGCTGTACCGTGGCTCCTGCACTCGCTGTCAACGACTGCTGCAGATGCAAGCCCATCCTCGCAAGCCAGTGTATCAATCGATAGGTTACGATAGATACACTGGCTTGGTTAGTTACCGATAGCAGTTCTGGAAATAAATAGCTCGAAGGGTTTCCACTAAACCGAACCAATCAGTAGGCGCGCTGAAGCAGCTCATCAGGCCAATCCGCAGCGAGGTTTGAGTTTTGACTGGTTTGTATTTCATCGCGGGCTAGACAACCACTGAAGCTAGGCTGAAATCGACATCTAGTGTCAAAGCGAAATCCGCAGGCTTCAGATACCGACCCGCTAATTCAAAACAACCTCTGGGGATGAAATGTACGAGATTGTGTAATAGACGCAACGACTCGAGAACTCATCCCAAATCACTAAAAAGGTCCAGGTAAATCCTTTGCGAGGATTTAGGGATTACCTGGACTTGTGCAGACGATGCAAGCCAGGCAACTCGGCGGGAGGTGAACAGAACAGCCACGCCAAGATAGAAACCGTTTCGAGACGGCTGTGGTCGGAGTATTCGTCAATTTTCAAGTATTTGCTGGTTAGAATTGGATTTAAAACCTTCGTATCAATATTTATTATGTACTACTATACCGCTGTGACGTTTTTTACACCGCGTCAAAACCCGGAAATTTTGAGGCACTTAACAAATGCCTCTATTTCGGTTATAAACCGTGAAACATAATATTAGGCTTTTGGCTAAATAAGCTTTACTTTATTACTTCATAGAATACCTTCCACTTACGGTGTGTTGTCTAATTGAGTTTTCCGGATATAAATTCAAGGTTTTTCTCTTTCAAAGTAGAGGTATCCTGAATGTTTATATGCAGGAAGCACATTGGAACTTGAGACGGCCACAAACAGCTCGGACTATTCAGTCAAGTAAAAGTTAACTCGCAGCTATGTACACTCGATGATACACAGCATGAATTTCCTAAAAATCGTCAGATATGGTACGACGGAAAAGCCGATTCACTTTAAACTAAAATAATCCTTTCCACTATTTCGAATGTAAACTCTTCATGTGATATGGTTTCTGTGTAGAATCGGCCATATCGTTAGAATCGTTAGGTTCTTGGTATGTGCTTCAGAATAGGTTTACCAGAAGACTATTCTGTGAAATCATATGACGCAGTCAGTATGTCGGCACCTCTTCCCACTTCCCTTATATGTGTTGTAATACACGATTAACTCACGAACATTTATTGAAGAGCCGGTCTCAAGGTTTATTCTATGCCACGAAGATCTCACAGTGAAACATATTCTTACCTTATTCTCATAGATTTTAAGATTACAAGAGATTCTTTTTATTGAACACGTACTTTGGAAGATCTGTTTGGTCCGCTGAGGACTGTGTCTTAGGTTATTTGAGAGAAATCGGTTTGTTGCATAAGTTTTAATGTGTGTATGTTCTAATGTGTTGGATTACTAAGTTATCAACTTGAAGACTTAGAATTTTGTTTGATCGTCGCTATATAGCTGAAATATTGTTGAACCTTAATTTTCTCTCTCTTTCCTGGGTTCTGTGAGTTTATGTACTTGTGACGTCACCAAGCATAAAGTGAATAAGGAGTCCATGTCCTTGTGACGTCACCATAACATAGAGACCACAACATGAAGACAATACCATACGATACGATATATTTATCAGCAATCATAGTAAAGTACAAACAGCCAAATACTTTTATTCATTATGTAGTAACTTCCAAAGGGGAAAACAGAGTTTTGCCTCCCTTCAATAAATTATGTCGAGCCTCCAAACGAGAGCTGTCCACTGGGAGAGCTGTGAACTGATCATGAAGGGAAAAAAGAATTATATTTTGGCCTGGAAGAGAAAGAGATTTTCTCCCGAGCCAATGAATTATTTTTTCCCGTTCCTTCCACGGATCCGTATTTGATGTTAAAGTGGTCTATATGCTCTATATAATTACAAATTGTTTACTCCAATGTGTCACGATTATCTATTTTATTATGTCTCTGTGATTATGATGCGATTGATGTCAATGACTTTTTGCCTGCCACTATGTAGGCTATCATCCTTCGAATCAATAATGTTCTACAATGATTACCTGTCTCTGGGGATAAGATCCGGACTTCGCCTATATATCAGGTAAAATAAATGACAGCGAACAGATGAAATGCAACATACACGCATTTTGAGGGAGCCTATCAATAAAACTTCACTGGATAGAGCGAGAAGTAGCTCCTAGTCCATTAGATTACGCTCATTAAATAAGTATCTGCAGTACGTCTCTTCGTTCTCTTGTTCAACCAATGCTTAAGACCAGTAAACTTTCACCTTTAGACCACTTGGGGGACTGTGGTAAGCGATTTTATCAACAGATTGTTTATCTCAGATTATTTCCTGCTCTAAATGATAGTTAATATGGTACCATGCACTATCTATCTATAAGTGTTCTCTTGTATACACCCAGTCTACAGCTAAAAAATCAAGTCTTACGGATGAATTACGGTGCAATTACGATTACGGTGCAATTACGATTACGGATGTAATATTGATGAATTCGGGAACGGTACGCTTTGGTTTCCGCAGCAAGCAACATACGGGTTTATATAAATCGGGTCCTGAATAAGAACGTAGCGTGCGAGATCTATGGAGTTACGTTACGTAACTTGTGTCTAATTCCGCTTAATCCCGGGCTAGGGGCCGTATGAACCCATATACTTCAAGATCCTCATGGTGCTCATATGAACAGTCACAATCAAAGCGTGACTGAGATACACCATTCTCTAGATAACGACTTTAGAACGATTATTATGGATTAAGAATACTGATCAGCGATACGGATTTTATATTTTTGGAACATCATGATGTCTTGTCGGCATCATTGAAAACTGTTGACCGCTTCTCTCTTGCAGGAAACTAGCCTATGTTTATGTATACTATGATTGTCTTTTTTGAATTTGGTGCTAATACTGTTATATGGATATGGAATAGGTCTTTGGATTATGGACGCGGATATTCTTTAATGGACGACGGCTGAATTATGAATGACGGACTAGACGCTTGTATTGAATTACGCACGAGGAAATTCTTTGCTGGACGACGGATTAGACGCTTGTAATGCAAGCTGATGTATGCCCGTAGTCCTGACCAACCCGGTTTATAACAGCCTGCATCACTCACACATAAATTTCGAATAGAGGAGTTTACACAATGGCATCTGAAAAGTAATATTCTGATGAGTGCATGGATAGTCTATTTTTCATAGCTTATGGACCTTTCATATGGCTCAGAGCACAACGGACAATGAGTCAAAATAATCTCCAATCTCGCTGCGAGTGTATATACTAAAGTACATGCATATCGATCAGTTAACTATTGTAGGTTCGATATGCTCATTTGTTGGCTTATGTTAAAGCAATGCGAATGAAAGGGCATCCACTATTTCATGTAAAGATTGTGTGGTTCACATGGTCTACCGTTTCATTCTCCGCCAGTGAATATTAGAGCAAGCTTGAGAACAACCGTGCTTCATCGGCGAAAGATGAGACAACATTGTCCCGTTTTAGCCTTGATGTCAGTCAGATGTATTTTTACCCATATTGTTTCCAAGTAAATCCATTAGGCTTGAGTAATCAACCATTTTGAATTCATCTGCCTCTTATCAGGTATGTAGGACATATTCGCTCGTTTCCACCAGTTACAGACATTGCAGTACAATAGACAACGTTTTGTAGAGTTCAAGGTTACAAGTTGATTGGTTAGAGATTAAATATTTATAACTTTTTATTTCGCAATGGGCTACATGTATATGATAAACTAATATATTGACTAGAGGAGATAGAATTTTTTAATTGAATTAGTCAATTTCATAAAGAGATAAAATGCCACATCAGTTTATAGTTTTCAAGTTTCTATTTTTCAAGTTGGATGAAACATCAAGAATTTCTGATGTGTTGTATAAATATGGGAAAAACGATATTGACTATAACATATACAATTTCAACAGTCAATCGTCATTCTGGGATAGTTGGTAAAGTTCAAGTTGATTGGTTCAATGTTAGAGCATTTCGATATGTTTTGTTCCAATATGTTACATGTATATGAGGAAACACAATGTTGGCTAGAATAGATACAACAAAATTTCAATATACATTCTCGGGAGTCGTTCTGCGTTCCAAACTGAATGGGTTGATAAATATAAATGAAGTTCTCTGGATCGGATTCCAAATTTCAAGTTGATTTGGTTCAAAAATAGATTATTTAGAGCTGATTTTTTTCTATATTACATATATGCGAAATATGTAAGAGGTGAGAAAAGTTGATGTCTGGCGACATAAACGTAATCATAGGACTTCCCAGGAAAGCATACCTCGGTACCTCACATTTAGACTGGATTACGGTGGACATAACCTTGGTATCTCGGCCACGATTTTCATGCCGTGTTCATGTGAAAACCATGAAAGAGGGGGCGAGAGAGAGAATTAAGGTTTAACGTCGCGTTCAGCAATATTTCAGCCATATAGCGACGATCAAACAAACTTTTAAGCAGTCAAGCCAATAACTTAGTGATTCAACACATTAAAACGTACAAACATTAAAACTTATATAACAAACTTATATAACAAACCGATTCCTCTCAAATAACCCAGGACACAGTCCTCCCTCACCCGACTAAAAAGATCTTCCAAAGTAGTCGCTCGATAAAAACAATCTCTTACAATCTTAAAATTTATACAGTCGATAAGAATATGTTTCACTGCGAGATCTACGTGGCATGGAATACCCCTTGGGACTGGCTCTTTTTTTTTAGTAACGACGTCAGTCGTGTATGGCCGATTCTACATCGCCTGGTCATGGCTTGATCGAAACGTTTCTGGCTGTTCAAATGAGTATAGCCTTTTTTTATCTCATGAAGTGTTATTATTCACAGCATCCCATAAAGTACAGATAGAGGGTCTGAAATCGCTATATGGGATTCCGACAGGATCAACCTCCTCATATAGGGCTGCCTTAGCCATTTTATCAGCATCAGTATTTCCTTTGATGCCAACGTGACCAGGCAACCAATAAAACACAATATCAATCTATTGATAAAATCTAGTCATATAATAGTAGAATATTCAAGATGGTGGGATGAGTCGAAGTTCCACTTTTAATCGCTTGAAGGCTTGACAGTCAATCTGAGAATATGACATATATTTGTTCGTTTTAGTGGACCGTGTTATCTTCCAACAATATAGCTTTTGCTTCTGCATTGAAAATGGAACTTTTACCAGGAGCGCATGCTACTCTCGCACCATCTTTTAGCACCATCTGTATAAATAGCCTGATGTGATCTGTATTTTTCTCTCGGCAGACCAAATTCTTGTGCATACAAGAGTTGGCTCGTGTTTGCCTTTTTATATTTCGTTAGTGTAATATCTACTTCTGGTTGAGCTAACTGCCATTTTGACTAAGCTTAATACCAGCTGCTACAATGTGCGGTTTCATACGAATTCCAAGAGGTGAAATAATCGAGGGTCTCTTTAAATAGAGATACACGAACTGAGGTTTGAAAACAGTTATATGCAGGATTCGAGTGATTTGATCGCAATTTTGTGATATATTACAGTGATGATAACCACACGGCCGTAGTACCGGCTTAAGCGGGATTAGATACGCTAGATCGGGAGCTGCGATGGCAAATCAGCCCAGATATGTTGAGGGATGACCGTTGATGGGTGACCATCGATGGCGTCTGATGGAGCAAACGCCTCAACAGGAGGTAAACTTGATAACCCAGCCAGTGTTGGCTATAGCCTCCCAATTCATATTTGGGGGCATTGTTTTACTGTCTGTACTGAATTCTGTCAGGAATATAGATGAAATTCTGGGTCAGGTTCCAAATTTCAAGTTGTTTGGTTGAATTTGGATCCGTTTTTATTATAATATGTTACATATGTGTGAGATAACTATGTTGCCTTTTGCAGATAGTATTTTAACATTCATTCGTCAGGCATTGTTTCACGGTCCAAGCTGAATTGTTTTATAAACAAGGATGAGATTCATGAATTGCATTTTAAATTCCATGTTGACTGGTTGAAAATTAGATGATTTAGAAATGGTTGTGTTCAGATATGATACTTGTATACAGGAAAACTCAATGTCGGCTACAGGAGACAGAATTACATCACTCATTCCTGAAATGCATTATTTTACCGTACAAATGGTTTTATAAACAAAGACTGAACTTCACGGATACGGTTCTACATTTCAAGTTGACTGGTTGAATATTAGAGAATTTCTATCTTTCTGTGGTCTAATATTTTGAATGGATAGCCACGATTTAGTAAATAACGTCCACTGTTTGGATGTGTGATTAAATGTGGGTTGGTGGTTTGTCCCGGGGGGGGGACACGCATGGCATTTTTATCGTTATTTTACAAATGCACCGGTCTCACCGTACCCGCGATAGGTATTGGGTTCTTGTTTCGATACCCTCGGCGTTTTCAGGAACCCGACTGGAGAGCATCCTATCTACGTGGGGCCAATCTAACTACACTGGGACGGGACTTTTGAAAGTTACCATGATTTTTTTCGCTCACATCAAGTCAAAACTGTGTCATTCCGATTTACCAACCGAGATAAACATGAAAGACAGTATTGTCTTTAATAGGTTCCGACGAAGAAAGTGCAATGATCAAAGCCATTGAGTCGTGTTTTCTCGACTGACAGCACATCTTCGGTGACGATGCACTGGTATCATGTGGGGACGAGTACTCTTTTGCCAAAAAAAAACAATGAGAGAGAGAATTAAGGTTCAACGTCGCGTTCAGCAATATTTCAGTTATATAGCGACGGTCAAACAAAATTCTAATAATTCAAGTTAGTAACTCAGTTATCTCAGTAAACTAAAATTTGTACAACAAACCAATCTCTCTCTAATAATCTAAAATACAATCTTCTTTTACTCGGCTAAAACGATCTTCCAGCGTAGCTGCTCGATAAAAAGTATCTCTTACAATCTTAAAATCTAAACAGTCTATAAGAATGTTTCACCGTGAGATCTTCGTGGCACGGAATACAGCTTGGGACCGGTTCTTTTTTAGTAAATATTCGTGAGTTAATCGTGTATGGCCGATCCTACATCGTCTAATCATTGCCTGATCGAAAAATGAACCTAGAACTGAAGTACCTGAGGTTAAGGTTTATATTCGGCAATATTTCAGCTATATAGCGACGATCAAACAAAATTCTAAATATTCAAGTTAATAACTTAGTAATCCAACACATTAAAACATACACACATTAAAACGTATGCAACAAACCGATTTCTCTCAAATAACCTAAAATACTGTATTCTTTTACCCGACTAAAAATATTTTCTAAATTAGCTGCTTGATAAAAAGAATCTCTTACTATCTTAAAATCTATACAGCCGAGCAGAATGTTTCACTGTGAGATCTTCGTGGACGTTTGGTTTAATGCTTCACTTAAGAATATTTCCGTCGTGTGGTGACAACCCGTTAGAATCACCGACCGTGGACAAGTAACTGGGCGGCAAACTTTCACACATGCTCCAGCGGGGCTCGAACCAGTGCCGGTTCAGCGGTGCGAGGCTGGTTAGTGGCCAACAGCGAAGTGTCCGAGATCACTCGGCCACCAATGAGTCCCATTAATAACTGTAATAGGTCTGCAGTGACATTCATTTAACACAGTCAGAAATAAGGCGTTAACTATCACCCCGAGTAAGCGTCAGATACAACATTCATATCAGTCGTCGTCCATAAAGAATTTCGGCATCCAATACCGAAATGCCTTATTCACATGATACTCTCCGAACCAAAATTTGACACTCACCGAACCAAAATATAAGCAGATTCACTTAAGCAGGGTTACAATAACTATGAACACGATCTAGTGTCTTGCACTAGAGAAGCGACCAACAACTTCGTAGAAATAATCATTATACTGATAACCGAATTTGATCAACGTTGGGAGAATGAGATTGGTGGTCCAACCATGTCCATCAACTCAAGAATATGTTGCTTGCAGTTGATTGAATTCTGCACATTCACCCCATCCAGCACATACCAGGTGGAATATTATGCAGGCCCTTCCGGGATGTTACTGTCCAGAAATCTGTCGTAGAGCCGGCATGACAACGATGGCAATATTCTCTCGTCGTAGAATCGACGGGTATGAGAGCAAACCTTTTAGCAAATGTCTAAATGGGATGTTCCGTTGTTTGTTTGAAATCCAGTGAATGTGAATATTTTATATATGTTCACACGCATTCAGATCCCGTGGAAAACCCAGCAGTGGATTACAGGCGAAATTGTCTGAGGTTTTCACAACCAGAATTACATCAGACCCCTCCCCCCCCCCCGACAAATAAAGTCCAAATCCAGGATGCTGACACACTTGTACACGTAAGGACAAGTATTGACGATTGCAAATTAGCATTAGGAATGATCTTGACTGACCTAATATCGTCTTATGGAACGTGAGATCAATTACTGTACAAATGTATTATCTAAAATACAAATGTACCCAACTGAGGGTGAACGGTCACAGAAAATCCGTTAGGAAAAAGCAATTGCTATTAGGCAAACATTTTTCTGGCCCCGACCATGTCTGGGACAACTTCAGTATCCAGATAAAAGACATCTACCAAGGATTAATCAAATTAATGTCTAAAATGAGCCTTCTTTTTAAAATGGCTATTTCCAATAAAGTATTTCACTTATCGTCACATACATCATCATTTCTAGTAGAAGACGACTTCAACAGGAAATCAGTGTCTCAGTTTTTTAAAGTTTCGGTCTAGTTCTTGTTCTATTGACTTTTAATGAAAAACTTCTCTACAAAATCGAGAAAACTCCCAGTGTTAAGCTGAATTAAAAACGAACTATTACAAGTATCGAAATTCTGAGACACGGTTAAGGAGCACATAGTGTATCAAATAATCACAGCAATTTCAGGTCACTAAGATAAATACTTTTCAAGAAATAAAACCATGTCCGTATAAATTAAGTGAAAAAAAAGAATAGCAGTAATCGATCGAAAAGGCAAAAAGTGCTTAGGTAGTCTCGAATTTTGCTATTGACGCTCAAATTTTATACTGAGATTTTTTTTTTCAAATAGACATCAAAGTCAAATATTGAGGGATAATTATTTCGAAAATTATAGGTTGATATAGTTCCAAAATAGTGGTTTTAATCCGATTTTAACGTACAGAAATGACTGGAACGCGTTCGACGAGCTCGTTTCAGACCTTGACGGTCACCGCTCGATGGGTTGTCGAGTAAACTGTCAGTGCATGTCACAGCCCTTTTGTATATCAATAGCCGCCACAATACACACTGATCACACCTATTTCATTCATTCATTCACTGCCACATAGGTCATAAACGATTTCTGAAAGTGCAAGCCGGATAATGCCTAAATCCAAATCCCGACAGCTTCATCGAGGAAGACCAGGTCCGTCTGGAGCTAAACGCTTGCCACTTGTATTTGCCATCGACAATTTGGGGTAGGTAACACTGGTCTTGATGCCCGAATTGCAAAATGAATTTGCACATGATAATAACTGACGTAATTCTAATGTTATAACAACTATGAAAAGATTATTTATCGGAATATTTGACCAGTCGAAATATGGACGTACCAGAATGAGTATGAACCTAATATGTATGTGTGTATGTACCAGAAAATCCCCGGTCGCTGTAACCATATCTTTTTCACACTGTAAACGTGTATTCTTTTGAAAATTTTTACCAATTATATAATAACCACTACATAGTTATATATCTTTCACCCTCAGATATGATGGAGAGCAATTCTGTAATTCTTTGGAGATGTCAGCACGAGTACACAAGAAACGCGGGAAAGCGGACAAGAAAATTAGATTTTTCCACTACGCATGCTGGACAAATAAAATGAAGGTAATAAAATATCAGATCCACATTACTTGGAGCCTTCATTTGTTTTTGTATTCACAGTATATATTACTACATTTGTTGTTAAGTAAATAATATATACTATTTTCATTTTTTTAGGTCAACAGTGTGTTCGTCCCCGATGATAAGTGTGGTTATGGCTTTCGAGGAATTGTGCTCGACTTCTTGTGAGACATTCTACCAAACGACGTTATCGAAGAAATAAGAGAAGATGCGTTTCCGGTCGATTTAGGCACTTTCTGCAGATGTATATTATAAATATTTGTAGTAGCAATAAGAACAACGATATAAATAAAGATTACATATTTTATTTGCCTAAATAAAACTGATTCAATTTGTTTACTTCACACTGAATTGACCCAATTCGTTAGGTTAGTAGTTATGAATCAGCCGTATTCCAACGTGGAATATGTACAATATCAGGCCTTATTACTGGGATTAGTAACATTACAAAAGTAAAATCGGCAGGAGAATGTCCGTTATGTCATAGAGATGTAGTGAAGTCTATGGGCAGTGCCCTCGTGGGTGTCCTTTCATTGGCTTCGCACATTTCCTGCAACATCGGATTTTGCCTGACTCACGCACTCAGCTTACAAGCAGCAGCTCTTCCCTTGCCTATCAAAATATCAAATAAAATTCAAGGTTATTATCAAAACTATTAAAAGCCCAATCAAATAAAATATTTATAATGGTATTTACTCGTTATCAAAATTAGACCTAATCAAATGAAGCATTTGTTATCAAATGTATCTGGTACAAAAAAGGCCTATAATAAAGTACTTATTGTGGAATATAATTGATAAAAAAGAACATGAACAAAACTTGCCTATCGCTCACATTCCCAGCACCAGCGCTCCGTTTATCTCGTAGCTCTGGTTGTTGTATCTGGATGTTGGGTACCACGTCTGCATTGCGGAGCTCGAACATTCAACATTCGAACATAACCATGCAACTTTGGTACCCCATCCATGGCGTTTTCCAATCTTCTCCACTAACGTGAGTTTCCCACGTAGACACACAGAACACACAGCATGGTCACGTAAGCTTTCCATAAGTTGTCCGCATCCCCAAATGATATTTCCGCTGGACCCAATATACGGACCGGCCGCAATATCATCCGTCTCTTCATCTTCGTCACTGTCCGTGTCTTCGTGCAGGTAATGTTGGAGTAATGGCATTATCTTCCTGGCTGACGCGCTTGCAAATCCGCAGTAACATGTGCGATCTCTTCTTCCAGTTCACAATCACTATCATCTGAGACTCCGACAGTTCTGGAATATCATCGTTGTCGAGGATGTCATCACTCAGAAATGGGGTCCGTTTCTGCCTGAGATACTCTCGGTAGTCGGCGGAAAATGCACTCCAAATACGTTTTCGTCCCATTATGAGATTGCTGTGTACTGGTTGTAGATGGCGTTTTAGCTCTTATGTTTTACTCTATTTTAATCATTACACGTAAAATATACTATATATATATTTTGTATGGCTAACTGGATTAGGTGTAGCATGGAGCCTACTATTAGACTTAGTAGGCTCCATGGGCGTAGGGACAACACGTATATGTCGTAAGACCGAAAATGAAATGAACGATGATGGTCTGTCGACATTTCTGTGAATATATGTTTTAGATAATTAGATTAGGAAACCGGAAAGGTAGATAATATTTCATCCGTCGTCCCACGCTTTGTGGCAAGTCATACAATTGATGCAAACAGGCGATTTCCTGGTTAGTCAAAAGCCAGTTACCTTCACAATACACACACGACCAACAGGTTAATCGGCTGTCAGCAGGGGCGCAATAATGTGTTTAATTTTTACATCTCTAAAAGTAATCAAGATGGGGAACTCAGAAATATAAATTCAAACCTAAAATTACACTATTTAGAATAGGAATTTCAAAAAAAAAATTCAACAGAAAGAAGATCTAATTTCGAATACTGAATTTGGGTAATAAAAAAATGGCCGTTTTCTTCAGCCAGGGGAGCGCTGTATCCTTAAGCCCCACACACATCGAGCCATCGCAGCCATGGTTGAAGAAATTTTAATAGTGCGTTGATTCACGATCATATCACTTTATATTATTTAGCGAGTTTAACTAACACGCCCAACAGTGTACATAGCTTGCGTACAGTCCTGTATGCGTTACCTCTGAGAGTTTTAAATCACATTGCCAAACATATACAACGATGGGTGTCTTCAGGAAATATTATACCATCCACAATCACCAAAGTTTATCAAAGTATGGCGTATTTTCGATTGTATCGTCCAGTGAACATAATGGAAACATCCAAAGACCGACTTTTCTTGAAACTTAACTACTAGGATAAAGAACTGGACATTATTAATTATGTCTCCCCCAACTATGTTGGGGGGAGACATCTAGTGTTTGTGCTGTCTGTCTGTCTGTCTGTCTGTCTGGATGTCTGTCTGTCTCTCTGGATGGATGTCTGTCCGTCCCCTTGCCTTGTCTGCAAGATATCTTGAGAACTACTGGATGGAATTTCACCAAACTTGGATGGAAGCTTCATTGGGATAGCCCCTCATTTGATTAGGTTTTGGTGTATGTGCGTGCATTCATCCGTGTCCGGTGTCCGTCCGTCCGTCCATCTACTTGTACATGTATATACAGGGCTTGTCTGCAAGATATCGGGAGAACTACTGGATGGAATTTCACCAAACTTGTATGGAAGCTTCATTGGGATAGCCCCCTCATTTGATTAGGTTTTGGTGTATGTGCGTGCATTCATCCGTGTCCGGTGTCCGTCCGTCCGTCCATCTACTTGCACATGTATATACAGGGCTTGTCTGCAAGATATCTGGAGAACTACTGGATGGAATTTCACCAAACTTGGATGGAAGCTTCATTGGGATAGCCCCTCATCTGATTAGGTGTTGGAGTGTGTACATGCATTCATCCGTCTCCGTCCGTCCGTCCATCTACTTGTACATGTATATACAGGCCTTGTCTGCAAGATATCTTGAGAACTACTGGACAGAATTTCACCCCACTTGGATGGAAGCTTCAGTGGGATAGCCCCCTCATTTGATTAGGTTTTGGTTTGTGTGTCTGCATTCATCCATGTCCGGTGTCCGTCCGTCCGTCCATCTACTTGTACATGTATATACAGGGCTTGTCTGCAAGATATCTGGAGAACTACTGGACAGAATTTCACCAAACTTGGATGAAAGCTTCATTGGGATAGCCCCCTCATTTGATTAGGTTTTGGTGTGTGTGCATGCGTTCATCCGTGTTCGGTGTCCGTCCGTCCATCCTACTTGTACATGTATATACAGGGCTTGTCTGCAAGATATCTAGAGAACTACTGGATGGAATTTCACCAAACTTGGATAGAAGCTTCACTGGGATAGCCCCCTCATTTGATTAGGTTTTGGTGTATGTGCGTGCATTCATCCATGTCCGGTGTCCGTCCGTCCGTCCGTCCATCTACTTGTACATGTATATACAGGCCTTGTCTGCAAGATATCTTGAGAACTACTGGACGGAATTTCACCCCACTTGGATGGAAGCTTCAGTGGGATAGCCCCCTCACTTGATTAGGTTTTGGTGTGTGTGCGTGTATTCATCCATGTCCAGTGTCCGTCCGTCCTTCCATCTACTTGTACATGTGTATACAGGGCTTGTCTGCAAGATATCTGGAGAACTACTGGACGGAATTTCACCAAACTTGGATGGAAGCTTCAATGGCATAGCCCCCGCATTTGATCAGGTTTTGGTGTATGTGTGCATGCATGCATCCGTGTCCGGTGTCTGTCCATCCGTTCATCTACTTGTATCGCTTCTTTGTAATTAATATTTTTAGATACGCAGCTTTGTTTAAGATACTTATTGCATTCATTTTATAGCACTTTCCCTTAAATAATGTGCCCATTCAAGGCAGGGTGGGAGGATGGGGGAGACGTATGTTTTTGTTAAAAAAACAACCAGCATAGGCTTCATGCCGGAGCGGCAACTCAAGGGTCAAAGCGGAACCTCTAGTTTACCACGAATCTTGAATGATCCAGGGGTACGCAGTGCTGTACCAAACCACTTTAATTTGACAACCTCCTTGCATAGAGTACACTAAATGTATAGCCATCAAAATATTCAATTACTCGAATGCTGTCAAGGAGTTTGACTGGAACTCATGCACGTCTGGAGGCTATAGTTGTGATTGTGAATCGTCGAACTTTATCCTTACACCTTGCGAGCATGTTGCGACTGGTGACCTTGATATAGTGGGTGTTCAGGACTTAAAAACACTCCTGATCAAGACCTAAATATAGAGCCGAGAAAAATAAGCCTGAAGGCGAACCAGAAGATAATCCTGACTGCACTAGAAGAGTATTCTATTGAGTGGTTTAAGCGACTGGCTGAACCTTACCAAGAACAAGTTCGTGGAAATAATCCGCCATATTGACAATAGTACCCTTCCCCAAGCAGACAATTACTGAGAAACCTCCGTTCGCAAGAAGTTCTAGCAAATCTCTAGAGTAAATTCGTCATAGTCCCAGTAGAAAAAGCTCCAAATAATATAATATTCTTATGTAAATATTACTGTTACCAGGTGCTGGTTAAGGAATTGAGTTATAAGAACATCATTGCCGAATTCGTCTACTTACTCCCAAACAGCATTTACTCCGGCAGATTTATTTAACAACCACAAAACGTTTCTCAAGGAAAGAGGTATTTGTCTTCCAACCACTCATACCGATATACCGAAAGTGTACTGGACACCCAAAATGCATAAATCATCATACAAAGCTAGATTCATAGCTGGTTCTAGACGCTGCACTAGCAAGCTTCTTTCAACCCTGTTGACGATGGTCCTTCAGGGGGTAAAAAGCATTTTGCGAAAGATAATGCGCCACTATTTCAAAGAAACCTGGCATTGAATGCATGTGGATATAGAACAACTCAAAATGTATCACGGAAGAACTTGGTGCTAAAGGTCACATACCGTACAGACATGTATCCACAAGGGATTTCTCGACTCGCTATACTACAATCCCTCATCAGGACTTTGACCGTATTAGTTCACTAAAAGTATCGGTGTTCAAGAAAACTGATCGCCGATATATTAATGTCAGAAGCCATAAAGCATTTTTTAACTCTACTACATATAAGGGATATCATTCATGGGATGTTCCTCTGTTTATAGAGTTGCTCCAATTTCTCATTAATAATATCAGTGACATATAGGTATTCCAATGGGTACTAATTGTGCACCGCTTTTGGTTGACGTATATCTGTTCTTTCATTAATACGACTGTATGCAGACAATTTCAAAAACAACTTCAAAGCCTGTTCCTTCTCGTTCACCAAACGCTATATAGACGATCTTCTTGCTGTGGATAATCGCTATATAATGACGCAGTGAAGGATATATATCCACCTTCACTGGATTTGAAGGAAACACATTTTGAAGGGCACATCTCATTTAGACCTACATCCCTATGAAAATGAAGCGGGCCTTATCTGTCGTCGACTTTACGACAAAAGAGATGATTACAATTTCAACATCATAAACTATCCCTATCTGCACGTTAATATACCAGAGGGACCTGCATATGGCGTACACATATTTCGCCTAGTAGCATTTCCTGAATCCTGTGTTGAATGTGATTTTAATAAACGTCACAAAACATTACTGCAGAAATTTGTTAAACAGGGCTATATCATCAAACGCCTCCACTCGAAGTTTCTCAAATTTGGCGATATATATCGCATGCTGATAGCAAAATACGAGCGTAGCGTGCAAGATCTATGGCGGTACGTTTCTTAACTTGTGTCTGATTCCGCTTAACCCGGGGCTAGGGGCCGTATAAACCTATGTATTTAAAACAGGGCTATATCATCAGTCCCGCTTATGCCGGTGCTAGGGGCCGTGCGGTAATGTCATCCAAGTTGACACATGAACAGGTACAATAAAAGCGTACCTGAGATACAACACATATCACGAATCGTTAGGTCCATGGTATGTGCTTTAGAATAGGTTAACCAGAAGACTATACTGTGAGTCTGTATGTCGGCACCTCTTCCCACTTCCCTTATATGTGTTGTAATTTCAAGATCCTCACAGTGTTCATATGAACAGTCGCATTCAAAGAGTAACGGAGATACATCATACTCTTGATAACAACTTTACAACGTATATCACATGGGTAAAGAATAATGATCTGCGATAAGGAGTTGATAATTTTGGAACATCATGTCGTCTTGCTGGCATCATTGAAAACTGTTGACCGCTTCTCTCTTGCAGGAAATTAGCCTAGTTTTATATATACTATGATTTATCCTTTTAATTTGGTGCTATTGTTATTATATGAATTAGGTCTTTGGATTATGGACGAGGAAATTCTTCAATGGACGACGGCTGAATGTCGAATGACGGACTAGACGCTTGCATATTATCCACATCATCCCTTAATGATGTTAGGAAAACAACGTAACTTCCCTGTCGTGAAACTTCTATCCCCGCGAATTATGAGATATTGATTTCAGGGCACTTTAAGCTACACATCTCGGCTTCTAATGCGATCGTCTACATATGTGGAAGATTAAAAAACAGCACTTATCCGTATACAATTACCTGTCAACGAATGAAATAACCCATATCGGAATGTTCTTAGCTCACAATTGTTTTTAAAGATACATACCTAAATGACATTTACATAAATTACTTCGAATCATTTCACAATAAAAACCGACGAAATTATCCGAGCACATTTATTGACACGGGCTAGCTCCAATTAGAAATCGGAACCATTGTTCTTATTCCCTTTACTGGTGTTTCCGATTCATGGCAATTATTTTTATTGGAAAAGAATCTTTTATCGAGCACGACATTGGGTGCAATGTTTAACTTTGCTAACACGAAAGCTATAATGATCATGGCAAGTTATTGGATATCAATATAGCGAGCAATTCAGAAACCTCAAATGCCAGATTTCTGGGGACTGTATCTCTGTCATAGACAACACTAATTATAATATAAGCGCAATTAGTTTTCCAACTTTGTTTAAATAAAAGTCAAACAGGAACAAAACAAAACTGATATACCATTAATGTTGTCATGGTAACCATCTTACTTTACAAGAAATGGAGATAAAATTGTTACATCATAATGAACGTATGGAGAATCCTCATGCTGTAGTAAATCTATTCAGATACGGTAGTGATAAGCATCACGGAATTTCTCCCAAAAGAGGACCACGTGATTCACTCCTTCATATACACGCCCAGAGTTCAATGCGTTCGTATGACGTCAACAATGGAAGTGACGTTACCGTCATGATGCCACAGAAGGACGTTACACTGAAAAAGTATCATTATCAATACAGAGTGACGCAACAATAAAACCAGAAGAAGTTGCATGGTGCTTTGGCGTTTATATAAGAATTATGTGTTGGCAGTGACTTCGCAAAATTATAAGCTATTGGCACAACACCCGTTATATGCCATCCTGGAAGATAATGCTGCGTAAATCCTCATATTTGACATCTCTCAATGGGAATCGTTCTCTATTCGCTCGCCTTCTAAGGTTACCACAAAAAAATGGATGTTTCTTCTGTGATAATCTTCGCTTGATAATCCTCGAAATACGGCCTGATTGATTCGAACCAACTAATGTTATGTAGAAAGTTATCACATCGCGGCAGAGAAAATAAGGTCAGAATAAAATAATTGATCTTGGTTATTCCTGACTTGTTCAGCTAACGGTAAATACATAAATTTCGTGTGGTGAGCGATAAACACGGCATCTTTTTAACGGTATGGTTACAAGCGTCTAGTCCGTCACTCATAATCCAGCCGTCGTCCATTAGAGAATATCCGTGTCCATAATCCAAAGACCTATTCCATTTCCATATAACAGTATTAGCACCAAATTCAAAAATACAAAATTATACATAAACATAGGCTTGTTTCCTGCAAGAGAGAAGCGGTCAACAGTTTTCAATGATGCCGGCAAGACATCATGATGTTCCAAAATATCAAATCCGTATCGCTGATCAGTATTCTTAATCCATAATATTCGTTATAGAGTCGTCAACTAAAAATGATGTACCTCAGTCACGCTTTGATTGTGGCTGTTCATATGAGTACCATGAGGATGTTGAAGTACATGGGCTCATACGGCCCCTAGCCCCGGGTTAAGCGGAATTAGACACATGTTACGAAACGTAGCCCCATAGATCTTGCACGCTACGTTCGTATTTTGCTATCAGCATGCGATATGTATCAAATGTACCAAATAAACTGGTTATCAGAAGAAGTTGCAGATAAACTCATAATTATCCCAGCGTTAATCAAGGGAAGTAATGGTTTTAATATAATGGATATAATTTCATCCCAATTTGATATCGAGTTTTCCACTCGCCATAAGAGGGAATTCCGCGCAGCAATTAGTTTTGATTGTATAAAATGGATTCCAACTGACACGGTACGAAAAAAAAAATATATATATATATGTGAACTTTTTTTAATTGGAGCATTTCTGCAGTATACAGACCAACGCAAAACCATCTGATAATTATAGGGATACGGATAAAGACGATTAGATTTTGCAAATTGTTCACGTTTATATTTCTCTGTTATATTTATCTCAACCCACTGACCTCCACGTTTGTTTCCAAACCACAACCTTCGGCTGAAAATTAACTTCGTTTAAATGACACACGTCCTATCACGTCTTTGAGTGTGACATTAAGCCAAATTCCCTCCCTCCCTCCTTTAACCAAGGTCAACTTTGGATATAATAGCCGGCGAAGCTCTGCGTCATACGTGATGATCAAAGGTTTATCTGATTGAATCAATATACTGGACAGCTGCTTGATTAACCGTGAATTGAAGCTGATGTCCAATAATCTGAGGTTATCAGATCTACGTGCATCAATTCGTTTACTCCGAGTACGTGCATTCTCAAGCCTCCGCCGTTCAGTGGCAAGCTGTCGTCCAAAACAATTGACGTTCCAATAATCGATACCATTTCTTGTGCAGGCAATCTGACAGCAAGTTTCTATACATTTTCATGAAGATACTGACCAAAATGTGGTGTTCGAACATATCGGCAGTTCCTTTAATTTTGATAAAGGTGGTCATAAAGGTATTCGGATCGTGCAAACAAGCTGATCGTATATATAGCGTTTGCTGGATGAATGATCGGGATGTGACCTACTGAAAGAGGTGTTCAGATTGAGCCCTTTCGCAATACTGGTACACCAAGCACCACATTTGAAAGAAAAATGCAAACGAAAGCACAATTCAAACCTCTCAACGTTAGCTTCCTGCACAACGGCCAAACAAGGCGATAGGCAGTGCAAATGCATTATAGTCGACACTTCGTTATAATTCCTGCGTAACACGCTTAGATCTACGATAAAACATGAAGTATAACTCTCATAACCTTCTCAGTGTTCTTAAATCTGTATAATAGAAACGTGTGATTGACTTCGTAAGCGCACTAGAGTATATAGCAAAGAAATAAATACACTTGCTCTCAGATATCTCAACCATCTGGATGTTAAGGTTCAAATCGTTTCATTTTACAAACTAAAAACTGGAGATTCCTCTGGGAGACTACATATTGAGCAGTATTTTTCCGAAAGTTTCCACCAGAATTAAATCGGCGATAGCTTGGGAATCCAATACATTCATATTATATTTTACTATATTCTATGGGTGACGGAAGACCTCCAATCTTAATAAACTAATAGCATATCAATGAGAGAGAGAGAGAATTAAGGATTAATATCGCGTTCAGCAATATTTCAATCCTACCAGTGCTCCCTCAATGCTACCCCAACCGTATATGTCGCTATATAGGATCTTACTTGTTAGGTCTTTCCAGTTCAGATGGAAAGACCTTTTAATATTGTGTTTATTATTAGGTCTTTCCATTTCCAATGGATAGACCTATTGTTATTGTACGGATTATTATTATTCCATCCAACTGCTTAATATCCAACAAAGTGCTTGATCTACAGCCACAATATTTGGTACATGTGTAAAAGTCACTACAAATCTGTTCTTGACGGTCATGATTTTTGACCTTGACCTTGACGTTATGAGTTATTGGCTTGTAAAGTTAAAACCTCTTCTGCGAATATTGATGGACGCGCTTGAGACGTATAATGTAAGCGTTTGAAAGTATTTACAACAAAATTAACCGACAAAATAAGTAGGTCACCACTGCTGATATTGAGTTCTCTCCCCTGAAGACGTTTTGCTTGTTAACAAAGTGCAGCCAAAACGAAACAACAGATCTTCAAGAAACCGGCCAAGCTACTCTCGTGTCTTTCAAAAAGTTACGTAACAATAACGAGTAGTTATCTCCCCTTTGATCGTTTTCAAAAGCTGTCATTTTATAAGGAAATAAGCCAGGGCATTGATTCTCCTATGGTTAATGAACGCGTCAATGACCGAAAATAATGTGACCTTAAATTTGACCTTTGACCTCCAGGAGCGTCTCTATATGAGTGCAAAGTTTGGTGATCAAATCTTGAACGGCTAATGCGGTCAGCCTGAAAATAAAGTCACGTGACCTACATAACGTCACAATGTCGCCACTCGATATTGACCTTGACCTTCGAAGTGGTAAGTATCCAAATATCGGAAATACGGCTTCCATTTTCTGGAAAACTAATGCGCCGACAGTGAAGAAACAATGTCACAATAGTGAGCACAATATTGACTTTCTTTTTGTGCTAATTATAAAACGATCTGATATGACCTTGACCTTGAATATCGTACAACGTCAAAACCGATGTATGGGTTTTTCGCGAAAACTACACCTTCCAGAAATCTGTAATTTAGTACATTTGTTCCCCATAGCGCAAGTAAGACGTCACTGAACTTTCAACCTGACCTTGACCCTGGTTTTTGAGATATGGTCAACGACAGTTTTCTGACTACAGCGGCATAACTTGAAAACTGCTAGGAAATCTAACTTGAAATTTGCACATGAATGTAGGTCATTACATGACGTAACCGAACATCAGTAGAACCCATAAAATGATACCAGAAAGATTGGGAGATAATTAGCCATTTCTGAAATTTTCGATTTATTCAAATTTTGCGAAAATTATGCATCCAAGCATCACTATTTTTAGGCACGATTGAGGGAATATATAAAATTTCCGAGTCGGTAATTCAAAGACCTATACCATATTCCATATAACAGTGTAAGTACCAAATTTAAAAAAAAACAATCACAGTACAAGCGTCTAGTCCGTCATTCATAATTCAGCCGTCGTCCATTACAGAATATCCGAAGAATATTGAAGTACACAGAAATATACGCTGGTTTCCTGCAAGAGGGGAACGGTCAACCGTTTTTAATGATGCAAACAAGACATGATGTTTCAGTGATATAAAATCCGTGTCGCTGATCAATATTCTGAATCCATATGATTCGTGGTTACACGAATGTGAGGGTTGGGTTGATCCAGATAAGTGGTGTCCAGACACCTGGTGTTTTATTCCCACTAAAATTCAAGGTCTCTACATGCATCAGGTTTATATATTATAGTAACCAATGTGGAGATAAATTTTATCGTAAATGTGTGTGAAGTATTCGTACCCTTATAGACTGTTGATGAAAATTTGGCCGAAATGATTGTTTTCACTAACAGTTCTGGATAATCAAGTAATACCGATGAATATATCGTTTCAAATGGTTCAGGTTTATCTCTGTCGATTCCGCTGGACCACGGAAAGCCAGCGCGAGTATTTTCGAGATGAAAAGACAAATTTTACAACCAAATCGAAAAGCAGTACATCCCCATCGCGAAAAAAACCCTGACGGAAATCGAGACCTTTCTCTGTTTATTTTGAAGGCACCGAGGATAAGTCACAATTACTTGGACGTATCCACTTTAACATTATTATTTCCCAAGTGCAATGGTCGTACTCAAGACGACTCTGTTAGAATCAATGGGCCTATCTTTAGCGCTGCTGCATCAAAGCTAAAGGATTATGGATATCTGATATTACAAACTACCAGCAATAAGCCAAGCGAAGGATAATTTTTAGAGAATAGATGTTGATATATTACAATGACGTAGAGTATTATAACGCGTTTTCTTGGTCTGTTGTTAATCCGCGAGGAGAGAACCCTTTGAAAGCATTAGTCAAGACCACTACAAAGGGTCTCTTGTTGCGCACGTTTTCAGGGATGTCACTCTCAGTCCTTCACTGGCATATTTGAAATTTATCTTCTTTCTTGGGATAACCGTATATGCGCGAACATGTACATAACTAATTACTAACCTTCAAGGAAAGCATCTAAATTTTATCAATTGTACTTGTTTATGGTAGAGCATTGGGGAGCAAGAAAAATATTCTGAAACATATATAATGTTTGCCGAAAAAAAATGAAGTCCGATAAATGTTTATCACATTTTTTTTCTGAATATATATACAATATATTGTAAAACCCATTAATATATCCTACCAACTAAAATGCCGCCATGGTGATCTGTTGGAGAATGTGAATTGTATCACCGATGGTGGGATAAATTGAATTGAAAAGTCAATGAAGATGTGATCAACGTCAAAGTATAACAAGGAAATATGTTGAAAACGATGCACTTTAAGTGTGACCTCCATTAGTCCATTTAAAAAGCGGGGCATCACATCGTAAAGAATTACGTTGTAACAGAACACGAAACACAAATGAGCAGGTACCAGCGTGTACATTACCGTCAAGTGGTAAGCTAATATTCTTCCATAAAACTGTCATATATACCTGACTATTACATCCATGAACAAAACGTCTATATTGGCCTCATCTCGTCTGGAAGAGGGAAGCGAGGCATTACGGCAGGCACTTGAAATTACCTTCCGCCATATTCCGGAACCGAAGAAAATGAAAGGACCCTCTCAGGGATTTTTTTAATATCACATTGAGGATATTTTGAGTTTATTTGCCTAATTGTAGGCACAAAGAATCATGGGAAAATTGCGCTCCTCATAATCGCTTTTCACATCTAGTTCTATAAAATGCGCCCACAAGTAATGGTATTGTGTTGTATTTATTTCAGAATCCCACAGGCCATTAGCCCACTTACAGGTCTGATAACATAACATTTTAACGAATTTACAGTAAAAGTCGTACATAACATAAATAATAAGAAGTAGAGAAATAGAATAGGAAGTCGAGCTAATAAGTATAGGTTAATAGATTAAGCGCATAGTTCAGCACATCAGAAAAATATAAAATATATATAGTTATTAAATAAAAAATACATTGAAGGAAAAATAAAAAATGGTTGCAAATTAAGAAAAGATCGCAGATTTGACCCTGCGCTTAAAACGAGAATGGGTAACAAAGATGTCAAGATCATATTTTGTGACTAGCTGATTAAAACAATGCTGATTGACTATTTGACAAAACTATACATTCTAATATTTATTCTGCTTCTGGAAGGCTTAAAAACATCCATTGACCGAAGTCGTTTGGATGGACAATTAAAACATACTTGTTCAACAAGGTAGGGCGAATCGACTATAGAATTGACACATTTGTGTAATAAAAACATATCTGAGGCCTGACGGCGAGTATAAAGTGGCTGCAGGTTAAAAACTTTGCACAAGAAGTCGTATTGTGACGATGTATAAGTTTGCCCGGTCTTAAAACAGATAAACTTCACAATTTTGTTTTGCACATTTTCGATTTTTGCAATCAAGTAATTTTGTTGAGGCGACAAGACAGACGAACAATATTCTAGCTTGGATCGTACAAGAAAACAGTATAAAGAAATAAGTGATTTGGCATTTGTAAATGATACACAAGTTCGTTTGATAAAACCCAGGGTGCGGTATGATTTACCGACAATGTCATTTATTTGATGCTTGAAATTAGGATCGGGTAATTTATGTTGATTAAGATACAGCTCCTAATAACGAAAGGGAAAAATCTAATTTCGCATGAATTTAGGAGAGAGAGAGAGAGAGAGAGAAGAGAGAGAGAGAATTAAGGTTTAACGTCGCGTTCAGCAATATTTCAGCTATATATCTGGCGACGTTCAAACAAATTTCCAAGTATTCAAGTTAATAACTAATGCATTAAAAATGTGCATATATTAAAATTTATACAACAAATCGATCTCTCAAATAATCTAAAATACAACCTTTTACTCGACTAAAAAAAATCTTCCAAAGTAGCTGCTCGATAGAAGGTATCTCTTACAATCTTAAAATCTATACAGTCGTTAAGAATATATTTCACTCTGAGATCTTCGTGGCATGTAATACACATTGGGACTGGCTCTTTTTGCAGTAAATGTTCGAGTTGATCGTGTGTGGCCGATTCTACATCGTTTGATCATGGCTTGATCGAAACGCTTCTTGCTGTTCAGATGAGTATAGCCTACAGTTTTTTTTAACTCGTCAAGTTTGTTATTATCCATAGCATCCAATAAAGATTGAAACAACTTTCTGACATAAGCACAGATAGATGGTCCGAAATCGCTGTATGGGATTCCAACAGGATCAACCTTATTATCTACGGCTGTCTTGGCCATTTTATCAGCTTCAGTATTACCTTTGATGTCAACGTGGCTAGGCACCCAACAAAACAAAATATCAATCTGTTGATCAAATCTAGTCATATAATTGTAGAATATTCAAGATGGTGAAATGAGTTGAAGTTGCACACTTTAATCGCGTGGATAAGGAGTCATCTTATTCTATCATCTTAAGTACTAGGAGTACTGAAAGTGTATGCCTACTTTATTTCAATATGTTTAAATTAGCAAGCACGCCAAGTTAATAGGAGCAACAGGACTCTTGCGGGATTACTTTTCCCAGTTTCATGAAAATTTCATACAGTGCAATCTGAAACTTGCCAGGTCAGTTAAAAGGTGACACCGGTAAGAAGTGGGAAAAACTGACAACGTCTGGTGAATGAAAATCAACCATATAACTCCACAAGAAAACCTTCATTGGCACCTCACATTCAGACTAGAATACGGAGGATTCTAAGACGAAGCCTTGGTATCTCAGCCGCGCTTGTATCGCTTATGTTCATGTGGAAACTATGAAGGAGACCCACGGCCCCTAGTACAGGCTTAAGTGGAATTAGATAACCCGTCTGTGGGAGTAAACGCTTGAACTTGGTGTAAACATGGTAAATGCAACAATACCCAAAAACCTAATCTGTAATGCCCGACGGGGTGCGATAAATTTCCCAACAAATTGATTAACAAAATGCATACTTTGAAAGTTTGGTTACTGAAAACAATAACAATAACAGTGCTCTAGCCGTATTGATACATGTTTAATCACATCTAGATTGTTCAAAGTGGAGTTGCTTTTCATGAACTGAATATGAAGCGTTAATGTAATAATTTGACGAGTACCGAATTCTCAGAGAATCAGTTTCCCATCTTCTTTACTGTTTTCAGCAGTAATTATCTGTTGTTTATAATATCGGCCGGTAGCTTGCTATAAGAAAAAAAAACAGTGCCTGGACTCATTTTCGTACTTCGTGATGGGGCGCCGTTGGAGAAATCGGGGTGGGAATGGAAAATATTATTCGGGGTCATCTGAAAAGCATCTATAATTTTTGTTGAAAATGAAAATGGGGATTCACCTTTGGCATTATGAAAAACGTTGAATCCGACATGCCCAATGTTGACCAGTCCTACTTCACGGTGAAAACTAATACACATAAATGGTTCTGTTCTGTTTCCCCATTTTCATGTTCTTTTTATACACTTTTATAGGAAAATTCATCCTATTTTTTTAATCCACAAATCACCTGGTAAATGCAAGAATACCCAGGAAAATTAACAATGTTTACCCCATGTTGATGCGTTTACTCCATCAGACGCCCTCAATGCTCATCCTGTGAAATATATTCTTATCGACCCTATAGGTTTTAAGATTGTAAGAGATTCTTTTTATCAAGCAGCTACTTCAGCTCTTTTTAGTCGGGTGAAAGAAGACTTTATCTTAGGTTATTTGAGAGAAATCGGTTTGTTGTATAGGTTTTAATGTGTGTATGTTTTCATGTGTTGGATTATTAAAGATGTAATCAGCCTCAAATCTGGGCTGAAATTGATGTCTCTCAAACTCGGCGAAAGTGACATATGTTACAACAGGTACAAAATGAAACACATTTGACCACAAAAAACTAAACTTGTTTCCACCATTCACGAGAAAATAGGAGGAGTTGATCTCTAAAAATAAACAGCATGGCATGCCGTTTATTTTTCCACGGCCGTGTCAACAAGCGTATACACGTATGGTGCGTTCTACCAACGTACGCTATGCGACATCACCGAACCGTGGCACGAGCCATGACGTTATCCCATGGCTGCAGCTGTGCAGCATTCAAATTCGTGAGCGTC
>JAVTVY010006586.1:0-38805 GCA_036873755.1 Hanleya hanleyi | reverse complement strand
AATTTACAGCAGATTTATTCTACATGTATCATTTCGATATATCTTTTGCCAGAAGTGGATGAAAACTAGAAGTATGCAAGGATGTGTCATGGACGGCATGTTACCCGTTTTAGCGCTTCCAGTTGAAAACATTGCCCCCTAGCGGGAACTGGCCAACTTCCAGGGGAGACAATTTTGGAATGTCAGGCCACGACTCAACAGCCGCGAATGCAACTCCAGCGTCCGGAGTCGAAGCGACGAAGATGGCGCAATGAATCATGGGAGTTTTGTGAGAGGCCGTGACCTTGCACCTGCATATCAATGAAAATCATCAAATTCACGGCTCGCCTATGTTAACTTGTCATGGCGATTTATTTGTACTTCCAAGGAACAAAATATTGTTTACTGTTAGTTACCAGCACTGGTAGCAATAATAATTAATTAATATATCCCTCTAATTTATCTAGGAAGTCTATTCATATGCAAATAAGCACCCAGCTGAATTGTCAGATGCGGCATTCTAAGGATATTCGTTCTTCTCGCACTCTTGATGCAAACCTCCCGTCATCAATAATATTTATTCAGCGAAATGTAACCTAAGTTGATACATTTATTTGATTGAACAAGAGAACAGAATTGAGGAAGCCGAAGTGAATGAACTCATCGTCACGAGCGCAACAGCTTTCCCCTTTCGTTTTCTCTCTGGGTCAAGCCGTATAATGGGGCTTGTGCTTCTAAATCTGGTAGCCAATCAATTACCTTTGTGACTCGCTAGTAAAATTCCTGATAGTCCTTATAAGGCACGCCTGCGTATCACGCGATATTTCTGTAGTATTTTGAACTTCGGTTGTAAGAAAATCGAATGTTCATTGGTCGCCAGTGTTGGTTACGTCCTATAATGACCTCCCACGCTTACCGCGGAAAATTGAGGCTTATGACGAGTGGGTCAAAACATTCCTTTGAGTTCGACCTGATTCAAACTTGTTGTTGATATATTGTGTAAACATAAAGCCATTCGTATCACCAAATGTCTGTAGTTCGCACGGACATGATAGATTATGGATTTGGGGATTTTAGATGCACAATAAAAAACAAAGACATATATGGTAATATCCTGCCCACCCGTTAGGGGGCCATCAGGTTAGTGGTAAAGCAAATACATGAACTTCCCGCGTTATCTCCCAGAGTTTATAAGGTACCGTAGACCTGGGTCCCCAGAATAAATGAACTACGTCCATACTCGATTGTAATTCAATAAACGATTTATTGCCCATTTAAGATATCGAACTAATGTGTTAAAAAGACAACAGAAGTCGAAAGTACAGGTAGACCTTCGTTGGGCAGAAGTTTGGATCTAACGAAAAAATGTTGACTCCGATGTGAGCACAACCGGTTTTCTGGGTCACCGTAGCGTACGGCCAGACTGCGTGCTCCAGATAATTCCCATGATTCCTCAGTCTAAATTTAGATAATTCAGCTGCCGACAATTGCCGACTAATAACGACTAATAACGACTGCAAGCCGATCGGCGCACAGTGGAAAAATTGGATTATGTATTGCGCAGATTTCACATCATACGTCACATGAAGCGTTATAGGCAGGCTGGTGGTGCCATTGCCGTCTACATAGTCTAAATGATCCTTGCATACTTCTAGTTCATCCACTTCTGCTTTTGCCCATGTATATAAGGAATAGTTTTCACCAACAATTTAAAAGAAAATTACATGGTATGGTGCCTTAGTATATCACTGGATCATCAGCTTTTTTCCATTTAACGAATATTTAATGGCAATATATTTAATTGTTTATAGCTCTCAAGTTTTTTTTGTTTTTTCTCGTATTATAAAACAATAATACAAGCATACCTGAATACATCCTCACATTTCAAGTTAGACACTACACTAACGTTGCGTCATTTACCTGACCGAATGAATAGAGTAGATTATTCAAACCGGGAAACATGTGTTGTCATGTAGTCAATCAAGATAGGAGTTGGTCAACACCGTGCAACGAGGATTTTCTTTGATGTTTGCCTGTATGATTTCCAAATATGGCAAGTTGCGACTGTATTGATCTTAATCTCTTTCGAATAGCCAATCAAATTCGAAATTTAAAGAGTTCATACATTGCACTTCTCCTGATATGGACAACGGAATATTTAGAGAGCTATGACACCACCGAATCCGTATTTTGATCAGATAATGCGTTACGTTCAGCCAAGGAAACACGTGTAGTGTTCAATTTGGATATGCGAAGATGACTCGAAAATAACATCTCTCGTAATTAAGTCAGCTTTCCACAATGTTTAAAATCTCTACACACCTGCTTCCCCTTTGTGGTGGCCACTCTGTGGGTTACGGGTGGTTTGTCAATCGGCGATCTTCGGGTGTGTGACCTGTTGCAGAGATAGCTTTACGACCCAAACTGCTAGCCCTGTTACCTCAAAATAAATCGTATATGTCAGGAGATTGCCTCATCCGGGTTGGTTCCGAATATAACTACTCCAAACCGGTTTAGGCCCGAAGCTAGAACTTCGGGAATCTTCGTGCATGCTCTGATATCGTCAAATGAGGGAGGGATTTCATTGAGACTTGACGTATATTACGATTTCGGGTTGGAATGGAGGGAGGATTTTAATGGGGGATATTTTAGCTCTCTATCGCAGTAGGTGTTGCTAGGCGAGGCACACCTTTCTACGACAACTGGCGTCAAAGTGAAAAAATATTTTATTTTCACGGTCGAGAATCCATTTATGACTGGAAGATTGATAAAATTTCCAGGTAAACAAACGCGATACGGTGTGGAAGCCGACCATTTTTCCTTTGTTCGCGAACCCCTAACCCCTGTTGTATTGGCCGGCTGTCCTCGGGTAGATTGTGGGTTGAATTGTTTTACCCATCTTCATTTTATCCAGCCAATTTCTACGTTGCCACTTCGAACTTCCCTTGATATATCTGGACCCCTTCAATGTTCAAATAACTTATAAATAGACACGAGACGTCACTGACGTCGAAAACATTTGAAATTCGAAATGGGTCGCACAAGAGCGTTATTGATTGGCTGACATAATTAGTGGGCACCATATTAGGAAGAAGGACGCCGCTAATAGAGGATGACGTCACTCTATGTGACTTCACTCGCAATCGATATGTACGTTCTGATTGGTTCTTCTGTCGTTAGCTGGTGAAATTTACACCTCGGATTTTGAACGCTGAAGAGGTCAGATAAATCAAGGCAGGTTCGAAGTGGGAACGTAGAAATTGGCTGGATAAAATGAAGATGGTTTTACCGGGAGTCGGTCATCCTGACATTGGGCTGTTCTAATAGATAATTCTGTATAAATCCTTTCACGGCTGACAGGCTGTCGATTGTGTTAGACAGGTTTTTCTTTGTCTCGGCTGATAGGCTAACTACGCGATAATGAAATTTGACAATATGATCACACCGGTCTGTGTGATATAGAGGTCGGTTTATAGGCGTTTCTCCCTCTTTCGTTATGAAACTAGTGTGTTCAATTCAGCCCATGCTATCAACTATTTTTTCTGGTACATAGCCGGCTGAGCTCGCTAACATTTCTTGTAAATTATGTATCGGTCGTATGCATTCAATAAACTTGGTGTCGCTGTATATACAGTACCGGTATTATTACCCTGTGATAGACGCGCTGTGCTGTAAATAAGGCCTACGCGGTATAATTTGGCACTGTCGACAACATATATAGGTCTGTGTAATGTGGCAGTTAATCGTTTCGCCTTTTTGAGAGACTTGATGTGTTCATTACGGTCCGCTATTAAATATATTTCTGGTAAATAGCCAGCTCAATTAGCCAACATTTCTTGGAAATAGTGTATTACTTTATTCATTTATTGAACTTGGCGTCGCCGTATATACAGTTTTATTGTCCTATGATAAACGCGGTATGTTATTGGTAGTGGCATGTTGACCGTTCGTGACCAATATGTTGGTTAAAGCCGGATAAATTGATTCAGTTGTATTAAATGCGATTTAAGCCCGGGAGGGCTATACAATGTTCAAATATTTGTACCGTCTTACCGTATAGAGCTAGTATATGGGAAAATTTGAATTATTAAGGAGTTTTTTCTCCATTGTCGCTCCAGGTGTTACTTTTGTGTGATAGAATTCCGCTGTGTGGATTGACTTTTTGTGCGAGATATTTCTGCTATGTGATAGTGTTAATGTATGATAGAAAATTCTGAAGTAAAGTTGATACTGGCGTTTGTGAGGATTTTGGTTTTTGGTTGTCCAATACATGATTTTGATTGCTCTGTTTATAGTTTGGTGCATTGTCAGTCATGTGGCTCACATTCATGGGGATACCATGGTGTTGTCAGTTTGATAATAGTAACCAGACTTCCCTCAATCCTTTGAATTGAGTTAATGACATGTATTTCCTGTCTTTTTATTTTTTCTCCCTTTTCTTGGATTAGTTCAGGAGAGTTATTAGTTATTGTTTGAAATTTGGTTGAGTGGGAGCGTGCCTAGATTTCATCGGACAGGGGTCTGAAAGGTGGACTGAAGGTTGTTCGTGAGGTTGAACACTATGGGGGTGATGGAGGTTTTAGAGAAGCACGTCAACACATTTTGGTTGTTGGCTTTGGTTACACATTTATAATTATTTTGGGAATAAACGAGAGTACTGGTTCCTTGATCAAAATACCTTCCTGGGCTGGGTGGTACTTATTTGGTTCGTCGTGATATAGCTGAAATATTGTTGAAAGCGACGTTAAATTCTATTCACTCGCTCACTCAAAAGACATTCAGGTTGTAGATTTTCTCAGATGTGAAAATTGGTTTTATAGACTGGTTTGGTTATAGGTCAGTGTTTCCGATATAGGATCCCATCGGTTTCCGACTTTGACTAGTCTAAATTTAAAGCAGTCCTAAAATATTTAGGCTCCATCAGAATCTTCCAACATAAGAGTTTACTATTTCCTGAGACCAAAATAAACATACAGGGTTAAGACTCCTTGGGGATGGAAATTATTTTTATAGTGTTTTGGTTACAATTCAGTTTCCGTTGCGGACAACGCACTTACCCGTTGTGCACAAACAGTCTCTGACTTCCGCAGAACCAGATTTGAAGCTGTTCCATAAATTATTTTAGCTAAATCGGAGCCGTCCAATACCTTACATACATTTTTGTGTTGTGAATGAGCAAGTGAGTTTAAATTTTTGATACAGTTTACCATCTTGAGAAGACAGACTATTTCCTGTTTGTATTTGAAACTCAGAGTTATTAACTCCTCGATTTGGTCCAATCTAAAATCCAGTTTGTATTCTGTGTTGCATTTGTCCAGGCACGAGAGACAGTGCTAATTGAAGGTTTATTCATTTTAAACACCGGTGGCCTGCTTTGGTTTTTGGGCACAATTGATAATTGATTCCCCTCCCCCCCCCCCAGGTCCACCTTGGGTTTCTCTAGTGCTCTATACATAATTAGTTGTAAATCGAAATAATGCAGGATTAACAGAGAAGTGGCAACGCGTTGACTGTGTGATAGCATGTGTTGCACTTGCTCTGGAGATGGGTCTTGTTCTTTTTCTTTTTCGCTAATGTATGTAGCTGAATAGGCACACTAGAACGTGTTGACTGCGGTAACACGTGTGCATTTGGTTCATGAATGTGTTTCATTATTTTGAATTTGAGCAATGCACATGTTTAAATATTTTTCATTTTCTGGGTCTGAAAGGTTAACACTGGGCTATTTTTGGTGTCAAATTTGGACATACTGTTGTGAACTGTTCTATTTGTTTTAGTGATTTTCTGGAGTGGAGGATCACTGAGCGTGAGGAGTTGACACTATTATTTTTTTTTGCGTCAAATTTGGTGTTTTGTAGGGGACATAATATGTGGATTGTTTTTTGTTTATTTCAGTGAGTTTCTGAAATGGAAAGTCACTGAGAGTTTTTGAATTTATTTGATTAGATTGTGATTGGTATTCTTTATTTCTTTTGAATTGTTTACAGCAACCGTATGTCATTCCACATTGGACTGACTTTCATTTGTTTCAGTGAGTTTCTGAATTGGAAAATTACTGAAAGTCTTTGAATGTATTTGATTGGATTGTGATTGAGTATTCCTTATTTCTTTTTGATTTGTCTTCATATACCATATATATCATTCCACGTTGGTTTGCATGGTAGATTTGGGGGCCGTTAATGTGTTAGTGATAATAGAGGAAGCACTGCAAAATATTAGAGGGGGTGAGAAGTGGTCGACTTAGAAAAAGAGGCGGGCCAAGTGCATGAGAAGCTTAGGGCATATGGTCTTCGGTTAGGTCGAGTAGACGCTCGACTGGTTGAGGAGGGTGGCCCTCATAATCCAAACCAGTGAATCACCACCGGTAGGTGGAGTGGACCGCCGGTGTCTGGATGTCCTTTAGAAAGCCTGCCGGACACTGGCGCTTCATGTAGATTCCTTGACCTCATGGTCCAAACCCACCTCCCCCGTTTCTTCCCGGGACCGCAGTAGTTCTTGTAACTTTTGCATTACTCTTTGGTCTACGCAATGGCTGGTCTGGTGGGGGGTGGATAATGTTGATTCAGTGGGAGATAAATAAGAGGCTCCCTCGCCTTTGGCTATCACGACCCTTCCGACCACCGAAACTATGTTACTCGTTCCCTAAATCCGGCCACTTGAGCCATTTTTAGGAGTCTCCAGGGCTTGACTTTGCCAATTCGGGGAATGAACAGTATGGGAATGCTGGTAAGGCAGGTACAATTTTGGGAATGAACAGTATGGGAATGCTGGTTAGGCAGGTACCATTTTGGGGAATGAACACCATGGGAATGCTGGTTAGGCAGGTACCATTTTGGGGAATGAACAGTATGGGAATGCTGGTTGAACAGGTACCACTGTTTGTGTTAGGTTTTAGCTGTACTGGAGATGTGGTGTTGGCCTCTTAGGTTGACGGCCTGTGGCTGGGTTTTGAGTTTCTCTTGGCCTATGTATGTGTAGTGGATTTTGGAGATGGGGTATTGGTTGTTTGGGAGAGGAAGGTATTTTGCAGTTTGAGTTTTTATGGAGTGGTGATTTGTTTGATGTGGGCTCCATTTTGTTCTGCCAGTGACAGCTTTGTGGGGATATGATCATGTATGCCATCACGTGTATGTAGTGGAGGATAAATTGTATTTGGTTTTGTTGCACAGGATGTTTATTTGAAGCATTGTGGAATTGAGCTTTTGAATTTCTGTTTTGTTGTACAGCATGTTCATTTGGAGCACTGTGAAATTGAGTTCTAGACCCAAATTGTTGCTAATGTGCTGTATAATGTAATGTGTATTTGGAAATAGTGTTTTGGAGTTATCGTGTGTGTTGGAGAATTCCGGTGTGTGCTGAACACGGTGATTTACGCCGCGGCGTTGTATGTGTTGTGTGTGAAGAACTCTGGTGTGTGCTGAGCGCTGTGGTTTACGCTGCGGCGTTGTACGTGTAGCGTGTGAACTCCGGTGTGTTTCGAACACTGGTTTATGCTGTGGCATTGTATTTGTAGTGTGTAAAGAATCCCGGTGTGAGTTGAACACTGGCTTACGTTGTGGCGTTGTACGTGTAGTTTGTGGAGAACTTCGGTGTGTATTGAGCACTGGTTTGTGTTGTGGCGCTGTACGTGTAGTGTGTAGAAAACACTGGTTTGTGCTGCGGCGTCGCACGTGTAATATGGGAGAAACTTTGGTGTGTATTCGGGAGTTGGATGTTGTTCGAAAATTGTGATTTGCGCTGCGGCATTGTACTTGAGTAGTAGAGGAGCCCTGCTGTCGGTGGACCAATCAGAATTGAGAAGGAAAGTAGGTCAAGTATGACGCGTTTGACGTCATCGTATGACGTCACTGGGGTCTAGGTCACGTGAAAGTATGTCAAGGTCGTTCCGCTGTCCTTATCTAGGTCAAGTATGACGCGTTTGACACAATCGTGTGACGTAATTAGGTCGTGGTTGTAAGAAACCGGTTTAAATTATGTAATAATGTTATGTAATTAGGTCATGGTCGCTCGTAAGTAGATCGATTACGCAAGAAAACAGTTTAAATAGGGCGGTACGGTGACAGCCCCTTTGTTAGCAGCTCCTTTGTTAACTAACAATAAAAAACACCGAGTGACCCTTTGACGGCTAATAGGATAAAAGGAGAGAGTTTTCGAGTTCAGTGGTCACGCGATTATAGCAAATATTTTTCAGTACAAAAAAACACTAATAGACTTAACGACTTGTACATAGCGACTCTTCTCTACTAGTATTTATATTTCCTCATTGTTATTGTTATTCATCATTTAATTATTTATTTTAATATTTAGCGCTGCATAAGATCTTAAATTAACGACATGTACCGGGAAATTTAAATAAAATATTGAGTTGATGGGCCGCGAAATCCGTATGGGAAGCGGCCCTTAAACTACAATTTCAATCAGTTCAGTGGTCACATGCCTCTGGCGCACGAAGGTGCGTTTTTACCTATTTGGTCGATCTCCTGTCTCGGTATGCAATGGATGACGAGAAAACATTTGATGAAGGTAAATTCGCATTATCAATCATTATCAACAAAAGTTCTTAAAAGATCTATCGGTCGAATCATAGCGTATGTTGAGAGAAGGTCTTTCATATATTATAGGCTAACACGACATAATGTATTAAAGCAAATGCCATGTATAGTTATCTAACCGTGCGAGTTAAATTATGTACCTAGGAATGTCACAGCCGGGTGCACATCTATTGTCCTTCTCTGGGCGCAACGGTCCATTGCACTTTCGTGGTCGGTCTCCTTTTGATAAATAATAATGATCGGTGCCCCCTAACATTGTCTCTGCACACGGGATAAAATTGAACTATGTTACCGTGGACTAAAATAGACCAACTGTTAACTATGCACCTGTCTCTCTGGCCGAGTTACTGAGAGAATAAAAGAAACGTTTAACACTCTTTCTACCACAATTATTTCAAGAAATTCGATAAACTCAAATAACATAATTTGACGAAATCAAAGATAAATTTTTACCGTATTAGCGTCGCTAAAATTATGACCTCTCAATCGAACGTGTTATTTATCCGTCAACTTACACTATTGTGCAAATCACCAGTACACTAATAGCATTGTTTTACAAGTCACAAACACTCTGGCATTGTTTTACAATACAATACAGTAAACACACACGGTGAACATTGGTAATGATCGCTCACGATATGATGGCTATTTGTATCGTGTTCCGACGAAGCGTAGCGTCCGCAAAAGCGCCCGCAACGCCCGCAAGCGCCCGAAAAAGCGCCCGCAACGCTCGCAAGCGCCCGCAGCGCCCGCAACGGCCGCAAGCGCCCGTTTCAACACCCTTCGATATCTGAGAAAAAGAGAGAGATCAGCATATTCATATGATTTCATATATGTTATTATCCCGCAAAAGCGCCCACAAGCGCCCGCAAAAGCGCACGCAAACGCCCGCAAGCGCCCGTTTCAACGCCCTTCGATATCTGAGAAAAAGAGAGAGAGATCAACACGTTCACAAGTTTTCATATATTTTATTATCCCCAATGTTATGCAGTACCCAAGCTGGGGCCGCTATGGGTATGTTTACAATTCATAACGTTTGAATGATATCAGTTTTAATCACGTTCTTGTCAGTGTTCGTGAATTCTTGAAGTTCGTCTTCGTTCATCATCATCTTTTCGCTTTATTTCTTTATTTCAGCATTCGACAGTGAGCTTCTTAAATCACCGTCAGTTTTGTCTTTCTGATCATTATTATTAGGTGTACCAAGTCCTAATCAGACTCGATATCTTCCAATCCGGGAAAGTCCGTGGGCAACATGTCCTTGAAGAGCTGTTTCCGCATCTTGATGGCGTTTTTTAGGGCCTCTCTTGGAGGTAAACCCATATCCTCTTCTAAGTATCTCTTTGTTTTCATGATGGCCCTGTGGTTAGGATCACTTTTTATTTCAAGAGTAATCGAGGTATAGTTTTCATACAGAGCCATTGCAGATTTTATGATTCGTGGTTGCATGTTGATATAGGCCTTCTGTAAAGTCTCTTCATCCTGTCCATCTGCCTGGATAGCAGCGGCGTGTGCGTTAATAGCGTTGTCCACAATGCGATCCCAAAATGACGACTCCCCTTCGTCCGTGTCTGAATCACCCAAACTTTCGCTTTTCTCGGATGAGCTAGTGCTGTCCGCATCAGACCATGAGTTTTCAGCACTGTCATCGCCATATGATGAGTTCACGGTATCCGTATCATCGCATAGACTCTCACTGTCTACATCAGAGACCTCGTTGGTGTCTTCATACCCATGAATATTCTTCCTATGTCTGATCATATCGTGGTACCTGGTGAACGATCGGTGACACTCTGAGCAAGAATAAGACATGTGGAACTGAGCGACAAAAATGAAACGAGTTAGTCTTTCTAACAGTGTTGTATTTATGAATGATGATCGCAGCGCCATCTATACACCGATATGAACTCACGCTGTGCATGGATGGGGTCCTATCCGATTGGTTAATAAGCCTTCACGGCGTAATGCTTCGACATATCTCTCTCCCTTCACGTAAGGCGCTAGCATCCCTCAGCTCCACCAACGTCCGGTAGTAGAGGGCGCAAAAGCGCCCGCAACTCCCGCAACGCCCGCAAAAGCGCCCGCAACGCCCGCAAGCGCCCGCAAAAGCGCCCGCAACGCCCGCAAGCGTCCGCAACGCCCGCAAGCGCCCGTTTCAACGCCCTTCGATATCTGAGAGAAAGAGAGAGATCAGCATATTCACAAGTTTTCATATATTTTATTATCCCGCAAAAGCGCCCGCAAAAGCGCCCGCAACGCCCGCAAGCTCCCTCAAAAACGCCCGCAACGCCCGCAAGCGTCCTGCAAAAGCGCCCGCAACGCCCGCAAAAGCGCCCGCAACGCCCGCAAGCGCCCGTTTCCACGCCTTTCGATATCTGAGAGAAAGAGAGAGATCAGTATATTCACTAGTTTTCATATATTTTATTATCCCGCAAAAGCGCCCGCAAGCGCCCGTTTCAACGCCCTTCGATATCTAATAAAAAGAAAGAGATCAACACGTTCACAAGTTTTCAAATATTGTATTATCCCCAATGTATAACACTGAGTGTGTCAATACAAACTGCACCCACAAAAATCCCAAGGGCAATTCTGTAAACAACTCTGACTCTGATCATCGAGAATAGATGATGCTCATTATGGCCTTGTGAGTGGAGTTGTAACTGCTGAAAATTCTACCCATTCAAGATTATACTAGTTATCCAGGCTTCGCGCACTTTGAATATAATATCCTCAACCATCATATAATAATGATTTGTCAAACCGGCACCCCGAGGTTGGAATTAACATAATTTCATACCATATTCCTAACTTGGCATCTGGGCATCCATAACTTTACATGATTTCCCCTGATAATACACACATTATACGCCTTCGTGACTTTGTGATGTCAGACCGCTCATTCAGGCTTGACCACACTGTGGACAAATCTTCACAGGCACACAATCATTGTGAATCCGATGAATTTCCCGATGTTCTAAAAAACGTACGATGCAATATGGTAATCATGCATCTGTTTTATGCATTGTAACTTCTGTCACCATTTACCTCCCCAAAACCGCTGGATTTTCACCCATATTTGAATCACACACCCAATGACAGACACCCTGCATAGCTGCCAATTATATTAGGCTTCAAGTATCCTTTCCAATTATCCATTCTCATATGCCTGTATTCTCATAGAATATGGGCGCCACCACGTTAGCTTTACAAACTCTGACCTTCAAAGACAACCTACCCAACAGAGTGTCACAATTTTCCCACATGGGCATGATCCGACTCCATGAATTACCTCCCTTGAACCGAAACGACCAAAAGCTACTAATTTGCTTCTCTCACATACAGCAAACGGTATTTAAATGGACGAGTGAGTGTTTTCTATCTCCCTATCACTCACATTAGTTTCATGTCATGGGAGATCTGCTGTTTTCCCATCCACCCTAGCTATGGATCATCATAATGATAGACTGATGAATATGATTATGAATACAACTTGTATGCCAGTCACCGACCAGCCAATCAGTTGCCCATAGCTTTACTTTCCGAAACCCTGTCGATCCAAACTTCCGACTTCAATATCACATAATTGATTTTAAATCGACGGGCGAGAAATAAACATTTAGCGTACCAGCGAGAATAAATTTGAGCTTAGCAATTGGATGGAACAGGTGACATCCGCCTCCAAAACAATAATCAGGCTACACCAGACTATTTTTTAATAGCAAAACATTTTAACATGTTTAATATGGGTGTCCAAAATTCAGGCCCTTTGTATTGAGGGCGTGATAACTCTTATTCCCCATCCTTTCCCTGAAATTGATATCAAGAGAGCGAATAAAGACTCCCAGACAAATGAAATTATGAAACAATATTGTGATCACTCCTCATGTCACCGAAATCACCCCACAGCTATTTCTTTGAAGAGCTATTTTTAAACACCAAGATCTGAAAATTGCTCTCTTTCTACATTTTAGTCCCTATACAGTCCATTTTCTATATCTGCCATATTACATCCGTCATGTCTGTATGATTTAGGCTGTCCAAAATCTAGGGTATCCAAAAGAATGCTGCACCCCTTGCGGGGGGGAGGTACCTGGATTCTCATATCAAAATAACACTGGCCAAATGGCAGCTAGAACCACCCTAGCCACCCATGAACCAGGACAAATAATCCCAGGTAAATCTCTCAAGATTTCACTGAGCTAGTGCAGATAAAATATTCGAAATAGTTCATAGCAGTTTGCCTTATTCTTGTTTCATCAGCGACTGCTTGTTACCCCTTATTAACTGGCCTTTGAGTGGCACACTGCGGAAAGCGATAATAAAATCACAACATATTATGATGCAAATAAACCAGCCCAAAAACTGATGAAAACTTCGTTTCATCTAACTCCTAAACAAATTAATTTCAGACTACATGCCTATATCATGTATATCCTTGAGCACATGATGATGCAGCCACGCTCTGCCATCTACCACTATATCCTTCCTTGATTCCGGGAGAGTGAGAGTTCCCTCTCCTTAAATATCCCCAAAATATGCTTTCCCTTTTATGAATAACAGTTATCCCACCTAAATCTTATCTGGCAAATCTCTCAAAAATATTCACTCAAGAGCTCCCATCCGCTCTCTTTCCATTTAGAGCGTCGGCCTCGTAAGCGTTAGGTACTGGGTTCGATCCCAGGCCGGGTCATACCTAAGACTTGAAAAATGGAACTTGTTGCTCCCTCGCTTACGATCAGCATTAAGAGGATAGAACAAGGACTGGTTCGCTCGGTGTCAGTATAATGTGACTGAGTGGGGTGTCATGTCTGCCTACGGCATGATATTTCAGTGGGACAGCACTATAAAACGGCAGCATTAGATCTGCTCTGTTACAAGTAGGTACCCCTGCCACTGACTTCTCAACAGTGTAACAGCACACCAGTGTGCTCATTAAAACGCACACAATGAACACATTTTCTGGCCTGTTTTTTTTCTTCTCAGCTTTCTATTTTCGCACTAGAAACATTTCAATGGTCTCTCTATAATGTCACTATCATTAAATTTAAGAAACCTGACAGTCAACACAGTCAATAAACAGTTCTGAATCAGTCGTAACAAATCTAGTTTTCATCAGATCCTGACTCCAATGAAGATTCCGACAGACAGAGTTTGTCAATCGGTCTCGTCAAGACCGTCGATGTTGTCTTCACAGCAGCAGATCGGACAAGACTGTTTCCCAGGGAAGGTTTTCACAATTCCCTCAAGCGGCCAGTTTAATCGCGGAGTGTTCTCAGCCTTGATCAAGACCACGTCACCCTCACAGAAGTTTCGGGTAATCCATTTCTGGCGTAGTTGTAGGCTAGGTAAGTATTCAGATATCCACTGTTTCCAGAACAGATTAGCTAGAAATTGAACATGCCTCCAACGTTTTCCAAAGACGTCTTCCTTGGTGAACATACTCAGAGGTAAGTTTGGTCCCGATCGGAGTAGCACTAACTGATTGTGTATGAGCGGATCCAGATGCAAGGGATCACCCGAAACCACAGTGATAGGTCGACTGTTGATGTCACTATCATTAGATTCAACCTCACAGGACAGCGTGTTTAGTCCTTCAACATCTAGTGGTTGGTTCGCGGATAACAACGCCGTTGACATCTTTCTGACAGTCCGGATCTGTCGCCCCCGAACAACTCCCATGTGTGATGCGGCAGGCGGGTTAAACTCCCATTGTATCTCTCTTTGATACATATACTCGTTATCTTGGCCTGATTTCAACCTTGGATATCCTCGCGGAGTTTCTGTCGCCGCCTTTAAAGTTAGAACCATTGTCAGAACGCACACGCTCAGGTCTACCTCGTCTACATTCGAAGCGTTTGAATGCATCCATGAATGAATCCGTGTCCATAGTGTCAAGTTTTTTCTATGTGAACTGCAATGACGGAAAGGCAGGTGAATATGCAGCCATAACGTTTGATAAGGCTGCGTCCCCTTTTCAAAATAAAAGACTGGCTTGCCCGGTGTCATCCGGTCGGTTGGCAAGTTCGCCATCTTCTGTACACCTAGAGACCCTTGTCGTCGCTTAAATTGCACACAATAGCGCAATACACGACTGACTGCAACTCGGGTTTTGCTGATCCAGAATCGTTTCCGTATTTCAGACAACACATGCTTTTTACCAGAATGTTCACAGTTTTCGTGACGCTGGCGTATGATCGGTGTAACAATGTGGTGATCCTTCGGCAGAATAATCTGGTGTTTCGTTTCCTCACCAATGGGAGCTGAATGAAATCGACCACCTACACACAGAATACCATCAGAGTTCCTCCCAGTCTCGAGCTTGAAGATCACGCTGGATCGCTTCACGTTCTTTCATTGGACGAGCACTTTCAGTTCGTCACCGAAGTGTTTTCTCTGAACGGTGCAAATAATTTCTACTTCAGCTGCCTTGATCTCACAAACTTGTCATGTGAGGCATCCTTTTTTCTTAGTCTGTCCAGCAATACTTGCTTGAATCGCAGCAGCCATGCCACTGCATTCTTCACTCGATACCACGAAGAATATCGATCAATTAGTTTATCCATGCTGTTGTCTGGTCCTGTCATGCTATACTAATTTAGCTAAACGGAGTTGTATGCTAAGTTGTATTATTTGAGCGCAGAGTTAAATGCTGTGGTCTAAGGGAGATCACTGGTAATTATTTGGAAGTTGGCTGAGAGTAACTTCCCGTTGGTCGAGTTCATTTGGCTTCCAGCGTCACTCGGGTCATTCAAGGTCAAAATACTGCATGCTCAGATCTATGTAACATTGGCGCATGCTGGGTCAAGTTTCAGTTCTTTTCCATTAATACTTTCTTTCTTGTGAGATCGATTATGCCAAAAAGACCATCAAGTTCAGTGTTTACATCAAGACCGCCTTCTAAAAGGAAAACACAATCGGTGTTTAAGTCAAAGCCGAAGACTGGATCTAAAGATGCACCAACTTTTGACGGGGTCAGTGACAACAGCAAGAACAACAACAGGGACATTGTCACTGACACTCGGAGGGTAATTGCCGCCAACCGAGAGTCGGAGCGGCCCCAACATAACCCGGGGGTAATTTGGGTAATGTCACTGGCAACAACAATGATATAGGCCTAATTGATTTGTCTAGACAAAACATGACTTGTAATTTTGATGGTCTCGGTACATGTGGGCCTAGCAATGCTAAATTTGTTGAGGAATTAGCATCATTCAATCACATGGCAGATATGTTTCAACAGGCAAAGCCTCATATGAGTCGGTTGGGGGCCTATGTTGCACAAAGTATGGAAAATAACGTTGAGCAAAATGTGTCAACTGTGGCTAGTGTGGAAAATTTGCCTCCGGTTACTCGAATCAGTGGGGCAGGCATAAATAGGCCTACCGTTGTGGCTACAAATTCTCAGGCGGGGGAGTCCGGGCCCACATGTACCAATTCCATATCATCTCCCAGAGGTTCTTCAGAAATTCAGCATACCAATGGGGCCGAGGGACATGGTTCCTTGGATAACATGACCCACATATCTATGGCCCCTATGTCAGGTGCAAAACAAACCCTTTGCCCTGTGGGTGGGGCTCCTTGGATGACGTGACCCACATATGGCCCCTATGTCGGGTGCAGAACAAACGCCTTTGCCCTGTGGGTGGGATTTTGATATGCCCATCCATATACCTGATGAACCTAGGCTACTCCATAACACAGCCTATGCGACTCCTATGTCAGTGCGCACGTACCCGATAACATAAGGCAGAAAATCTGGAAAGGTGGGTATGTTGATTTTTCCCGCCTAGTGAAATCCAACAAGGATCTTTTGGAACCAGCATATTCACTGAGTTTTGGTGTGGATGACGGTAAGGCAGTTATGCGTCCCAAAGTAATCTCCAAGCCAATCCCTGATATCGATACCTGGCTGACTGCATTTACCATATATATGGATATCTAGTCAGAGTGCCACCCAACTAAGGCCAGAGAGATGCTCAAATACATGCATTCAGTTAGTTCTGCTGCTGCACGCTATTCAGGCATGGCGTGGAGGGAATATGATGAAAATTTCAGATTACGTCTTTCTCGAAACCCTTCACGTTGTTGGTGAACGTTGGATGGTGAGCTTTGGATGACTGCTATGCTCCCCAAAACCAAACAAGTGAGTCAGGGATCCTTTAGAACTGATGGCAAAGACCCAGAAAACAAGGGCATCTGCTTTGCTTATAATCAGGGCAAGTGTGAGTACAACAACTGTAAATTTCAGCATGCATGCAATTACTGTAAAATTTCAGGTCACCCTGTCAACAGATGTTCAAGCTGAAAGGTAATAATCTTCCACAAACACCAAATCAGATTATCCGAATGTAGAAGATGCTCAGTGTCTCTTAAATGATTTTACACACGGTTTCCGCTTACACTATGAAGGCCCTAGGCCGGATGGACAGGCTAGGCAGATAAGAAATTTGAAATCAGTGAGAGATGCTACAGATATAACTGAAGCCAAATTGAAGAAAGAATTAGAGCTGAATAGACTTGAGGGTCCATTTGATGATCCCCCATTTGAATCTTTTAGAGTTTCGTCCTTTCTAGAGTTTCGGTCTAGTAACAATGAAAGTGGAAGGTGAATTCAGGTTGATTCATCATTTGTCTTACCCCGAGGGTGATTCGTTTAATGATTTTGTTGACCCTGAGCAATGTTCAGTGAATTATAGCTGATTGGACGATGCCGTGGATATGATCCGTAGGGTAGGTGGTGACACATATATGGCGAAAGCTGATATTAAATCAGCATTTCGTCTTTTGCCTGTACATCCACAAGATTTTAGTCTCCTAGGCTTTCAGTTCAACGGCAAATTCTACTTTGGTAAGGCCATGCCAATGGGAGCATCTGTGTCTTGTGCCACCTTTGAGAAATTTAGCACCTTTATCGAGCACTGTGTGAAGACACTTTCTGGCAAAGATAGCATATTAAAATACCTGGATGACTTCTTCTTCTGCGGTGATTCAAAACAGGCCTGTCAGTTTTTATTAGATTGTTTCATGTATGTCTGTGAACTTTTGGGAGCTCCTGTAGCTCAGGAGAAAACAGAAGGCCCAGCTAAAATTGTGACTTTCCTGGGTTTAGAATTATATGTATACCGGCAACAAATACGTCTATCACAAGACAAGATTGAGCAAGTACAGGCAGAGATCAGCCTATGCTTGGGTCGAACTAAAATAAGGCTAAAAGAATTACAATCCTTGATAGGGTTGATGAACTTTGCACGTAGAGCAATAGCCCCTTGTAGGCCATTCTGTAGGAGGCTCATAGATGCCACAAAGCACATTAGAAAACCACACCATTTTATTAGGATGAATTCCGGCATGCGAGCGGATTTACAAATTTGGCAGAAATTTTTACATCAGTTCAATGGTACGGTTTTCTTTGTTGAGGAGTTTTGGCTGTCTAACACAACTATTCAGCTATTTACTGATGCTGCTGGTTCACTAGGATTCGGAGCATATTACAATGGTCATTGGTTGAATGGTAGGTGGTCAAACACATGGCTGCAGGATGGCACCTGCCGTGATATCACATTTCTTGAGCTGTACCCCATAGTTTTATCTCTAATGAAATTCAGAGTAAGAAAATTCTATTCCGCTCAGATAATCAGGCAGTAGTTACAGTTGTGAATAAAAGAACATCCAAGTCCCCCTATGTCATGAAATTACTGAGGTTGTTGATGTTAAATTGCCTGAAATTTAACATCACTTTTAAGGCTAGTTTTATCTCAAGAATTGAAAATAATCTTGCGGACTCCCTTTCTCGTTTACAGTACACCCGTTTCCGGCAGTTGGCCCCGATGGCGGATTCAACCCCGACACCCATCCCTCCATCCATCTGGCAACTTTGTGGATAGAAGCATCGAAGTTACTGTCGAGTTCCTTTTCACCTAGGACATGGCGGGTATATGATACAGGCATTCAAGCATTTACACGCTTTAGAGGGGACATTGGTTTGCCACAGATTTAGCCAGTTTCTGTTAAGCATTTGGTCGCATTTGTTTCCCACCTATCAGTCAATGGTTTTGCACCTTCTTCAGCTAGAACATACCTGGCTGGCATTGCAGCTAGACATAAGTTCATGGGTTGGGCGGATCCTAAACAAAATTTTATGATCAAGAAGCTCGCAGAAGGTTTTCGTCGTGCCTCTGGTAGAAGAGATGTCCGTGCTCCTATTACCTGGGATATACTCCAAAAAATTGTGTGTGCCCTCCCACATGTTTTCTCATCGATATTCGAGACAATGCTATTCAAGGCTGCATATTTATTGGCATTTTTCTGTTTTCTTAGGGTGAGTAAGCTGGTCAGTGATACTGCTCAGGATAAATCGGGTAGGGCTCTGGCTGTTTCAGATATAACATTCCAGCCAACCCGGCTAGGCTTAAGCATTCAACTCACCTTGAGGTTTTCAAAAACTGACCAGTATGGAGTACAATCCAAGCTATTACTGTGCCCATTTCCCAGCAGCTTATGTCCGGTTAAGGCGATAAGGGAATATATTACAGTGCGCAATTCCACACACCCTCAGTTGCTGTGTCATTTTGATATGCAACCTTTGACCCGTTCTCAATTTGCTTCTATTCTTAAGAATGCCCCCTGCTTTGCTGGTATTCCTTGTACTGCATACACGTCACATTCTTTCCGGATTGATGCTTGTACGACTGACAGTCTGTGTGGTATGTCCGAGGATCAGATAAAAAAGATGGGACGGTGGAAATCCGCAGCTATGCGATCTTATGTCAGGACGTCATAGTTACATTTAGTCTGTATACAAACTAATTTTTGAGTATCGTTTCAGATCCTGGGAAGAAAGCGTTGATATATGGCTCCTCCATTGTATACTGGGCTCACAGGCGGGCAGTCCACCGGCCAGGGGGTATTAACCTAGGTTTACCAAATCAGCAAGTATCCATAAGGTGGGAAGGGTTTCGGGGTTTGAAATGGAACCAACTCCTTCCTATCATTCGGAAAGATGTTGAAGATTTGCCACGTCCAGACATCCTTATCATACATTTACGAAGTAATGACATTGTGGGTAAAAAATGCATTGAACTAGTACAGACAATCCATGAAGATCTAGATCAGTTCAAGAGTTTGTTACCAGATTGCCACATCATGTGGTCTTGCTTGCTACCTAGACTGTTTTGGTATGGAGCCATCGATATCCGGGCAGTTAAGCGGTCCCGGAAAAAGGTCAACAGACGAGCAATAGCCAAATGCATTGCCTTGGGTGGGGCGCTATCAGGCATGATCTCGTATACAGTACCTGGCCTTTTCCGAATGGATTGTGTTCATCTATCCGACATAGGAATAGACATTTTGAACCTTGATTTCATGGCCGCGCTCGAGGAATATGTCAATTCTTGTTGAGTTGGGTAACAGTGAGGTCCGTCAAGTAGGTTGACATCATTTCAAAAGTTACAAAATCCAGTACTTTCATGAATTATGTGTTAGTGTGTATCATTTTGGTACACCGTTAAAGCTTTCAGGTACATTGAGAAACTTGTGGATCAGTAGGAGCTATTTTAGCGAGCATGGTGGGGATGTGGGTGTATTGACACGCACATGTGGGCAGAACTTGTGAGCATTCCCGGTACTTGGTATATTGACCCAAAGATTTAACGGAAATCTACATTGGTGAGTTATCTCCCATGGGGGTGGAGATAGCTGGGTCATCAGCCTGCATGCTTCCTGCATGGGGTCTTTTGTCTGTCCGAGGTCATCGGGCAGACAACCCCAGCTCATTTACTATGAGTGGGGGGTCTCTCTCCTGGACACCTGGGAGGAGGTCTGGTTGGTTTTTGACTCTGCTTTCATCTGCTCGGTTCCTCCGGGGGGTGGGGGTAGGGTCTATTGCCAGTGACTAGCCAGGGCATGTCGGCAGTCATTCGGGGCAATTGGAATGGGATGCTCGCAGGTTCTGTTCGCAGGTCGTGCTCACAAGTACATGTTCTCACCATGCTCCCTGTGTAAATAATTAATAAATGTCTGCGGCCAGTATATCCACAAATTGGAGTTTGAGTTGGTTTTTGGTAATTAATTGTTGAAGTCGCAGAATAACCATAGCGCTGAACACTTTGTCCTCTCGTTTGATCTCCCTGTCGTTTGATCTTCTGCTGCATGCTTGTCAATGTTGGGCATTTCCGGCCATGTCGACTCTTCGTCCCAGAGGAAATCTGACCCATCCTTCCGTCGACTACAACTCGCCATCTCGTCAGCACCTAAGCCTCGCGATACGTCATCCGCTGGATTTCGCCTTGCGTCTACCTAACGCCATTGGCTTGACGACGACCCATCGCGGATCAGTGCGATCCTGTTCGAGACAAACGTGTGAAAGCGCTTTCTTTCGTGCAGGTCTATGGTACTATCTGTCCAGAAGATAGACTCGTCGACCTCTGTCTCCAACTCCTTTCGTAACATTGTATCCAGTTGTATGGAGATCACTGATGCTGCCAGTTCGAGAATCGTCATTTGTTTGATGGCAGCAAGTCTTGATTTCTCTATCAAGAGCGCACGATGGATTCTACCTGCAGAATTTAACATCTGGATGTACGAAACGGCACCGTAACCTTCGTTAGATGCGTCAGAAAAGTGATGCAGTTGGGTAATCGTCACCCTTCCGAAATCAGCTGGTACTACACATCGTGGAACTTTGAAGTCCTGTAATTTTGGTAGCTCAGCAAGCCATTTTTCCAGCGTTAGACGTTTTGCAGCTCCAATAGCTCATCCCATTCTTTCTTAACCCTGGTCTCGTCTTGAAAGATCTTCTTCGCTCGAAGAATGAAAGGGCACACAAACCCAAGAAGATCGTATGTAGAGCTAATGACGCTAATCAGCCCTCCTCGCGTCATTGGTGTGCCTTTAAGGCGAACTTTCAATCCTAGTTGGTCGGTTTCAGTGTCCCCACAAAATGTAAATCCACATCCGAAAACCGTCCTTAATATCACTCAAGTTACTTATATCATGAATTCCACGAAAAAGCGGACATCTTTTCGCATAAAATTCACTCCACATTCTTTCGTAGACCATATATTAGCATGCTGTTTTTTTTCTATTCGCTTCCTATGATCTCCCGGGACACGTCAATAACAGAGAAGATGTGTTTTAATCGAGAAATATTTTTCCTGCAATTTTTGAACCTGAAGAACTCAGGAAATTCTAAATTGTCAAAGAAGAAAAGTTGCATTTTACTGAAAACTATACTATTTTGAAACATCTGTAGAAAAGATATGGATGTGACGGCAACTGTATACCCAAGGGCGGATCTACGGGGGGGGGGGGGGTGTCAGGTTGGTCCTGACCCCCCCCCCCCTCCACGGCAATGAAATCTGAAAAAAAGAATTTGAGAGAGATCAGAGAACCCTGGGAGTCCACGTAGAAATAATGTCTTAAATTGATATGTAAAATGAATGGATGTGCATTATGTAATTAGAGTATCATGTAGGCGTATTAAACAGACCATCATCTATTCATGTGGTCTGTGAGCGTACTATTAATGTTGGAGTTTCAATCTGTATCTAAGATGAGACATTATCGTCGCGAGCGCACCACGTGTCGGTGTGTATGTGATAAACCAGAAAGTCAAATGGAGTCAGGCATAAGGTGTGATAGTTTTCAATTTGCGTGCTTATGCGAAACCAAAGTGAAAATAGAACCATATATCTCAATACATTATGTTTCGAATTATTTCAGGGACAACGCTTAGAACTCGTCAGAGATCTAGGGCCCCGGAGCTTCCGAAGCTTAGGCGGCCACTGGACTCTCGTTTGTTGGACTATGAAGAGATTCTCTTTAATTTTAGCTTTGTGTAAATGAAACGTATCGGTATCGTTTTGGTTTCTGATGTTACATGACCTAAATGTCCTCGTTTTGTATGTGTTAAATATAACTAAAAAATCAAATGGATTCAGGCATGAGGTGTGATTGTTTTAATATCGATGCGAAACAAACGTGAAAATAGAACCATTAATCTGCATACATTATGTTCAGATTTATTTCCTTTGACACCTTGCACGACCCATAGCAGTCCATTCCTACCCCAAGCACACCCCACATACCCCCAAAATGCCTGCTTTCTATTCCTCGGCCAGACTGCGCATGCGTAACAAAAAAACGGACGAAACACTAGTCCAATCGGATGCCCCCTCACATATGCTTCACACTGATACCTCATCGGACCATTAGTGGCCCGCCTAGACCCCAAAACGTCCATTTCCACACCCTTTTCCCATAATTCCCTGTCGGCGCATGCGCAGAATGTCGAAAACGGACAAAACACTATTCCACGCGGTTGCTCCCTCACATATGCTTCACATTGATACCTCATACGACACCATCGGCCCATTAGGGGCTCACCTAGAGCCCAAAACGTCTATGTCCATACCCTTTTTCCACAATTCCCTGTCTGCGCATGCGCAGAATGTTGACAACGATCGACACACTAGTCCAGGTGGATGCTCCCTCACGAATGCTTCACATTGATGTCTCACTCGATCCAATCGGCCCACTAGTGGCCCACCTAGATCCCAACACGTCTATTTCCGTACCCTTTTCCCACAATTCCGTCTGTGCATGCGCAGAATGTTGACAACGAACAATGCACTAGTCCAGGTGGATGCTCCCTCACGAAAGCTTCAAAATAAGACCTCATACGACTCCATCGGACCAATAGTGACCCATGTCGGCGCCAAAACGTCTATTTCCATATACTTGGTATACTGCGCATGCCCAGAATGACGTCAGTTTTACGTCACATCCACCCAGTCAGATGCTCCTTCACGAATGCTTCACATTGACACCTCACTCGACCCCATCAGACCATTAGGGAACCCCTAGACCCCAAAACGTCATTTTCCATACCCTTGGTCTACCGCGCATGCGCATAATGACGATATTTCAACCCCACACCCACATCGTCTGATGCCCCCTAACGTATGCTTCACATTGATACCTCACCCAAATCCATCGGACCATTAGTGGCCCACCTAGACCCCAAAACGGCTATTTCCATACCCTTTGTCTACCGCGCATGCGCAGAATGACCATATTTCAACGCCACACTCAGCCCGTCGGATGCGCCTTCACGAATGCTTCACATTGACACCTCATACGACTCCATCGACCCACTAGTGGCCCACCTAGACCCCAAAACGTCTATTTCCATACACTTTGTCTATATATTTAATATGCAATTCCTAGTACCCGTCCTCTGCATGGCAGAACTGTACAACCCAGAACAAGCCTGGACGTGCCTTGATCTCGGGGAGTCAGGTGTTCGGCACGTGAGCTCACTCACGCAGACGCCATACCAGGTGTTCAGGGTCGCTACAACATTTTAGCGAACGTGCAACATTGTTGCAATTCGGGGAGCCAGGTGTTCGGCACGTGAAGTCACTCACGCAGACACGTAGGCACCAGACCAGGTGTTCACGATGCCGCAACATTGTAGCGAACGTGCAACAATGTTGCAATTCGGGGAGCCAGGTGTTCGGCACGTGCTACACCCATCCCAAGCAGATGTCAGCGAAATTCTGGCGGGAAAAATCCCACAGACAGGTCAGTACATGTCCTATCATGTTCAAAAATGATCATCCCCATACCCCATACAGGCCTCTATATTGTATAATACAGACCCCTATTGTAGGCGTAAATTTCGTGTTCCGCTTTTTATAGTTTGTAAAACAGGAAAAGTGTTAGAGGATAAAATTACCCTATTAGAGGGAGAAATAAACATAGATTTTATGAACAGTTCAGAATCTAAATTAAATGAATTATTGTAGGCAAAAAAGGACTTAGAAGATATGAGAAGTAAAGCTATATGCAGGGTATAATTGCACGAACTAAAGCACAATGGATAAACGAGGGAGAAAAAAGGAACTATACTAACAAACTTATAACAAATATAAACAAGGCAAATGGCGAAAATGTACATAATACGAAAGATATACTAAGTGAACAGAGGAGGCGAAATTTACACAAGAAAGGATAGAAATGAAAAAGAAAACATCAATGACTTCCTAGAAGAAAAAAAACAGATTTAAACAGCTTATCAAATAAAAAAGCACGAAACTTAGAAATGGAGAAATAACGAATGCTTTAAAGACCACCAAAAATGACGAAAATCCTGGTTTAGATGATTTCCCAGGTGAATTTTACAAAATGTTTTGGAAGAAAATTGGAGGGTTTGTTCTGAGATCAACTAAGTATAGTTATTCCTACGAAGTAGGCTACCATCTGCAAACTTTCCAGTTCCTTGAGTAAATGTCAACAGTATGATTACAATAGTATTATACTAGGTGAGAAATATTTTAATGGAACAGGAATAGACTTGTTATACTTCTCACCTAGTATAATAGTATTGTATTCATACTGTTGACATCTACTCAAGGAACTGTATATATAGTGCTCATTTATTTATTGAGAACGATACTATAGTAACTGTATCGAAACGTCGTCCTGAATAAACTAGAAGTTATCCACAAGGAATCTGTTTATTTGTCTACTTCCCAACTTCTAAATGCCACTACAAGAAACCATAAGTAAAACAAACTAAGCAAACTTATAAGTGGAGATCGGAAGAGGTTCATCCCAGGCAGATCAATATGGGGAAAATATTAGACACCTATACGACATATTGTTTGAAACTAAAAACAGGGAGATACTAGGATTGTTAGTATCAATCGACTTTGAAAAAGATTTCGATTCCATATCTTGGGATTTTATACACGAAACCATCAAAACTTTCAAAAGTCGATTCAAAACTAGTTGAAGCTGTTTTATACAAATATACAGAGTTGCATAGTTCAAAACGGACGCCATTCACCTTTTTCCAAAAAAAAAAACCGGGGTGTAGACAGGGGGACCCGATATCTCCCTATTTATTTCAATAAATGCAGAGGTGCAGAGGTTTTGGGGAAAAAATATCAGGGATAATAGAAACATCAAAGGAATCGTCATCTATAATGCAGAATAGGAAAAATGCCAATATGCCGACGATACTCAACTAATCTTTGACGGGTCAGAAGAATCTCTTCGAGAAGCCATAACATGTTTGGATAAATTTTATAAATATTCTGGTTTAAAAGTAAATTTGAAGAAAACAAATGCAACGTACATTGGAGCAATCTGCAAGCAAAATTGTCATGATATTAAGCTAGCTTGGGTAAATGAACTTACGGCGTTGGGAATAAAACTGAGTTCCACTGATTTACATGATATTTGGAGGATAAATTATTGATCGGATCTCAACATTCTGAAACAAGAATTATCCAGATAGAAGCTCAGAAATTTGACTTTATTTGGGACAATAACGATTGTAAAGTCCCTAGCCTTGTCAAAGCTCGTACATCTCTTCCTTGCCTCGACCAACCAACCTGACGATGATATAAAAGAATTAAATAACATTCTCTTTAAATTAATTTGGAACGGGGGAGCTGATAGGATAAAGAGGGTTATATTGACACAAGACTATAAATACGCGGAGGGGGGTTGAGAATGACCAATTTGAAGCATTTTGTTCAGTCATCGTGGATAGAAAAATTAATTCTACACAAACGGAAGTGACAAAACATGGTTCTGGAAAGATACATTCGAGGCTTGGTACTGCGTACAAACTTCAATGAAAGTAAAATGTACGGTACATATATATAATGAACCGATATGGTTTAATAGTCATTTTCGAAATTCTAATTTTTTATTCATATTGAATGTCTGTATATATATGGAAAGAAGTATGCGTTTATGTAATGTTAATCATTGTTTTTTGTCATTGTTTTGCTTGAAGAACATGTATATCAGCCTGGAAACAATTACGATTGTCAGTTGCATAAAAATGAGTTTATATTTCATTAAAAGGTGCACCCTGGCCTATTTTGGTTTTTATTTTAGGCATTTATAGGGAGGATATTGTCTTGAAACAAAAAATATGTCACCTCAAACTATTGTGACATTTATATTTTCGCAAAGATATTAGGAAGATTGCTAATTTGAAAGTATCAAGTTTGGTTTTTGGTTGAGGTGTCATACATATTCTGATGACAAGAGGAAATCTTCCCTATAAATGCCTCAAAAATACAGCATTATGCCAGGGAGCATATTTTCACGAATCATCAATTCAGTTATATTCAGCACCCCATACGACCGATTCGGGCCAAAAGTGGGTCATCTCGACCTCAAAATGTCCGTTCACATGAACTTTTACCACTGCGCATACGCGCCATAGCCCATACTTCCACGACCCACCAGTCCAGATGGAGTCTCCTCCAAGAGTGGTTCACTATGGCACCCCATTCAAACCAAAAGTATTGCATCTCTAGGCTAAAACGGCCATTCCCATGTGCTTTTCCCACAATTCCCTGTCTACCCAAGCGCACAATAGCCTCTATTTCCACTCCCCAGCAGTCCTGTCTGACGCTCCTCTACGAGTGCTTCACCAGGACACCTCACACGACCCATTCGGCTCAATCACTCAACCACACCCCCGTCCACCCCCAAAATGCTCGTTTTCGCTACTACTCCTATTGATGGCGTAATCAGGTTCATACTCCATTAAGAATCAAGAGACAATGAATACAATAGCCAAGTCTGGGAACAGCAATATGTCTAGACTTCAGCCTTTTCAGCTGCACAAAGACTCAGCCAATGGCTTCCTACATGAAGTATCTACCCGTAATCAATGACGTCACTGATGACATGGACATCCCTGAAGTCGCGGTCTACACCACAAGAGCTTCAATAGGAGACCCTACACGTCCTATTTGGATGCGATAAAGCCCCTCAATCTCTCAACTACGCCTTTGCGCTTCTCCAAAATGTCCACTGGTGAATACAGTTACATGTGCGTAATATTGTGGCATGTTCTCTTTAGGTCTACATGTTGATAGTGAAAGTCTGCTACGTACACACATGTATCAATATTACGGTGTGTGGCATTGAACATTGGACTTTACCTCTGTTTTTAGCATTTTTGTATGTTTTTCAGCATGCATTTTTTACATATGACCTTCAGACTCCTTGAACCAGAATAAGATTTCACCGTTAAACAATCCATAATAAAATGAATACGAGAAAGCCAGAAGTACACTATGCAAGTCTCATTTCTGTGGCTTTTCACTATTATGTGTTATTTTGTGTTCCTGTAGGCCTCTTTATCTTTACACAAGCATGGTTCCCTTTCTGCGTACAGCAACTATATGGACAGTCAAAACTTATATAGTTTTTCATCTTTGTGGTTTCTTTCATGTTTCTTTAGGTTCCATTTGTGTGAAGAGCTATATGGACAGAGTGAGCATTTATATGGCTTTGCACCAGTATGTGTCCTTTCATGTACATTTAGGTTCCCTTTCCGTGAACAGCTATATGGACAGAGTGAGCATTTGTATGGCTTTGCACCAGTATGTGTCCGTTCATGTCGCCTAAGGTGTCCTTTCGCTGAACAGCTGTATGGACAGAATGAGCATGTGTATGGCTTTTCGCCAGTATGTGTCCTTTCATGACACTTCAGGCTCCCTTTCTGCGAACAGCTGTATGGACAGAGGGAGCATGTGTATGGCTTATCACCAGTATGTATCCGTTCATGACCCTTCAGGGTCCCTTTCTGCGAACAGCTATATGGACAGAGTGAGCATTTGTATGGCTTTGCACCAGTATGTGTTCTTTCATGTCGCCTAACGTCTCCTTTCTGCGAACAGCTATGTGGACAGAGAGAGCATTTATATGGTTTATCACCAGTATGTGTCCTTTCATGATCCTTCAGGTTTACTTTGTGTGAACAGCTATATGAACAGAGTGAGCACTTATATGGCTTTGCACCAGTATGTGTCCTTTCATGATCCTTCAGGTTCCTTTTATCTGAACAACTATATGGACAGACTGCGCATTTATATGGCTTTTCACCAGTATGTGTTCTTTCATGTACCTTTAGGCTTCCTTTATGTGAACAGCTATATGGACAGACTGAGCATTTATATGGCTTTTCACGAGTATGTGTTCTTTCATGTACCTTTAGGCTTCCTTTTTGTGAACAGCTATATGGACAGACTGAGCATTTATATGGCTTTTCACCAGTATGTGTTATTTCATGTACCTTCAGGTTTCCTTTATGTGAACAGCTATATGGACAGACTGAGCATTTATATGGCTTTTCACCAGTATGTGTTCTTTCATGTACCTTTAGGGTTTCTTTATGTGAACAGCTATATGGACAGACTGCGCATATGTATGGCTTTTCACCAGTTTGTGTTATTTGATGTTTTCTTTGGTCGCCTTTCTGAGAAAAGCAATTTAGACAGAGTGAACATTTGCATGGCTTTTCACAAGTATGAACTCTTTCAGGTGTCGTTCTTCCTTTATTGTCCGTTTCTTGATTGCAAAATCTCAAAGAATCGTTGAGCAGTTTTGTCTTCTCTGCTGTCTTGACGTTTATCATGTACATGGCCACAGGTAAAGGTCTGCCAGGGAGGAAATCATCGACACGTGTCTGCTCGTCATCAGAACACTTCTTGACAAAGGACTGAATCAAATAGAAAACATCAGCCTTATTTGTATATTAACACGTCTTTCCCCTACAATAAGGACAGTTATTGAATACATCTTCGAAAATCTCTTTGCATAATCACATATAGTTTGTAAATTTAAAACATAATTGTAGCATACTCCAACATGAGCCTTCAAAACTGTATCTAAAAGCTGTCACATCTAATTAGAACCAGATTTGAAAATAACACTCCCTATCTTGCTTGCATGTCGATGATTTTAGGTTCGAGGACAAGAATCGGGGTTCTGTGTTAAAGACCAGACCTTGGGCGGATCAAGGTCTGGTCCGTCTCACTTTGTAGGAAGGGGACAACAAGTGACCGGTATATGTAACGAGACATCCTGAAGGATCTTGGCGCCCACCGTTGTCCGATAATTGTAAGCTAATGACTAGAGGATCTTTTTGTCCATTGTTACTAAGAACAGACGATTGATTTGTAATTTTGTTCACAGAATTTCGAATTTGAGTGGAAAAGATCGAAAAAGGCCACTGAAAAACACCAAGATATAATCTGAGTTTCAAGATTTCTAGAAACTTTACTTATGTCGGTTGTTATAATACAAGAGAAATGAGCAAAGTTAGTCTGAAAGTGAATGTAAATGTACGCAGGATCCTTCGCCTTTGTTTTGTAGTATTTTTTTTTATTTATTTTTTTGCACGTGTCATCGTTGGGTACTGGAAGCGAAGACCAATCTCTTTGACACTTTGGCATGAGCTATGAAACATACTTAAGATTTTATAATTAGGAACGAATGCTAATTCTGTTCTGTTTATTGGGCTATTTTGAGATATCTCTTTTAAGATACCATGCTCGAAAATAGTAAGATGGTACAATGCTTAATATTAAAGGGATCCGGTCCGCGCAGTAATGTTGAAACTTCAAAAGTGCCTGGATCCTAATTATCTTCCTTGGATCAAAACATGCAGTAGTCTACAGTTGTCGAGTTGTGACGTTGAGTCACAAAAGTGACATCCCTTCATGTAGCTGACCCGCCGGCAGACGAAAGGGTGGAGCAGTTCACTTGCTACTGCATGGACTAAAGAAAGCTGATTTAAAATTTGAAGAAATACATTTTAATTCCGAATTATTTGAACTCCTTGATACGGAAGATGAAGGTACAGATATTCTCTATAGTCAATATATAGAATATGCCCCACCGTTTGATCCGCCGACTCTTGCGATGCAACATCACATCTCGAGAATACCAAATTAATTTGGAGCGTAACTTGGATTCTCGAGTCAGACCAAAAAAGGTAACTTGCACTACTAGGCCCCATGTGGGACCTGTGTACCAAATTTCAGAAAGATCCATGAAATATTTTCCAAGAATTCACGGTAACAGTGTTTCAAGGGGAAATTCAAGATGGCCGCCTTGTGGCCCTATTGGATTTTCGATTGACTGAAAAGGGTACCTTGCACAACTAGACCATAAGGGGAACCTGTGTACCAAATTTGAGAAAGATCCATGCAGTTGTTCCTGAGAAATCGTGATAACAAGGTTTTATGAAAAATCCAAGATTGCTGCCTGGTGGCCATATTGGATTTCGGAATCAGACCAAAAAAGGTTTCTTGCACAACTAGACCCCATGGGGAACCTGTGTACCAAATTTGAGAAAGATCCATGCAGTAGTTCCTGAGAAATCGCGATAACAAGGTTTCATGGCGAAATCAAAAATGGCTGCCTGGTGGACATATTGGATTTCGGAATCAGACCAAAAAAGGTTTCTTGCACAACTAGACTCCAAGGGCAACCTGTGTACCGAATTTGAGAAAGATCCATGCAGTAGTTCCTGAGAAATCGCGATAACAAGATTTCATGGGAAAATCCAAGATGGCTGCCTGGTGGCCATATTGGATTTCGGAATCGGACCATAGAAGGTTTCTTGCACAACGAGATCCCGAGGGGAACCTGTGTACCAAATTTGCGAAAGATCCATGTAGTAGTTCCTGAGAAATCACGATAACAAGGTTTCATGGGGAAATCCAAGATGGCTGCCTGGTGGCCATTTTGGATTTTCGATTCGGACCAAAAAAGGTTTCTTGCACAACTAGACCCCAAGGGGAACCTGTGTACCAAATTTGAGAAAAATCCATGCAGTAGTTCCTGAGAAATCACGATAACAAGGTTTCATGGGGAAATCCAAGATGGCTGCCTGGTGGCCATATCGGATTTTCGAATCGGACCAAAAAAGGTATCCTGCACAACTAGACCCCAAGGGGAACCTGTGTACCAAATTTGAGAAAGATCCATGCAGTAGTTCCTGAGAAATCGCGATAACAAGGTTTCATGGGGAAATCCAAGATGGCTGCCTAGTGGCCATTTTGGATTTTCGATTCGGACCAAAAAAGGTTTCTTGCACAACTAGACCCCGAGGGGGACCTGTGTACCAAATTTGAGAAAGAGCCATGGAGAAGAACGGGGGGGAACAAGGAGAGTAGGAACGTCAGTGATACAAGCTGAATAGTATGAGCGAACTGTAATTGGTCAGTTCTGAGAACATGGATATGAGGGTGTTGAGCCCAGATCTACATAAGTGACAAGAATGAGGAGCGACTTTTGTGGATCTGGTTTTAATCCAATAGAAAACTGTGTTTCGCGGCTTACCGGTACTTGTTCACATGGATCATGCCCAAGACAACCATGTTGTTCTCCATCCTCATACCGGGCTGTTGGTTCTGTCTTCACTGCTACATCTCTATCTTCCATACACACATTTGCAGAATGCTGGTACGTTATCCCATCGTCTTGCATCAATGATCCTGTCGCTTGATGAAGAGGTTCCAGTTTTACTGATAAGTCTTCCATTGTCCTCTCAATTATGTCAGACAATTTAGTCCCACTGAAATAAAAACACAACAATCATCTTTTATTCGTCGCTTGAAGGAGAAATATTCGGCCATTGGTTATCAGTCCAAACGTCGCATCTGAACTGCTAGATTATTTTACCTGAGAACAATGTCGTCGAAAACTATAAAACTGTGAAAGGGTTAGGGTAAAGTTAATTCACAGTACAAAAAAAACCTATTTCGGCAGTCCCCCACTTTTTTCTTTAACCACAATTCTTTGTCAATTTATTCTTCTTTCTTTTTCCGTGCTGTCGGAAGGTGAACATTTTGTTTTTTTCTTTCACAATATTTTTCTTGTTTTAAATCAACCAATGAAATGTAGCCACATAAACTTTCACCATTACAGCTTTATGGAAGAATAATGTGTGACTATCGTGACTTGTGGTAGAAGAGTACTTCAGTGTTGGATTGAAGTATTGTGATATAATCTTCTTGCTAGCCAACGAAACTCTGAAATCTTTTTGTTTATACATATTTTTGTATTTATATCTTCCAATTATAGTTCATATCAGTACAATCGGCATAATAAGTTATCCATACCGGCCTGAAATATACGTACGTTGAGGCTCTTGCCAAGTGGTTGAGAGCCACCAAGATTGATACACATATACCACACCTACACGATGATGCCCTGTAAGCGTCAAATTCGACATTCAGTAGCTAGCTATCGCCCAAATAGTCTTCCTCCTATGTTCTAAGTATATAAATACGACTGAGCCACCAAACTTGTCCGGAGTGAACATATACCATGCGACAATACCTACATGATGGTACCATATAAGCGTCTGATTCGACATTCAGTAGCTAGCTTGTCACAGATAGCGTCCGTTGACACCCTTGCAAGTGGTTTGGACCCACCAAACTTGTTCCATATGTACATCTACACGATGGTACCACACAAATCTGATTAAAACTCAGACTTAATAAACCGCTCCTCTTTCGGACATGTCGCTGATTAAGATCTGGGACAGTTCCTATCTTAAATATGTCGCGCATGTCAGACTGGCAACCAATCACAGTCCAGCTTCAACAGGTGAAGAGCCTGTATTGGCGCTTTCCATTTGGAGGCAAGGCCAGCATTGCTCCGGTATAGTAAATGGAAGTGCACAATCAAGGCATTGCCAGCGGCCACGCCGACTACGCGAAATGGAAAGCGCCCTATACCGGTATTCAGTGGCGGCCAAGTTCAAGGGCGAGATATAAAATTATGGTGTGTTGGCGTGCCCACATTAAAGCAGGAGCAACTGCAGATGCTTTCTTGCATGCTACGTAAAAGACACTGTATAGCCGTTCTTCTCACCGGCTACGGAAAATCTTTATGTTGCCGAGTGTATGGACGAGACGCAGAAAAATCCCCGCCTGAGTGAAGCTGCAGGCGGCTGACGAAGACGTTCTTGCTGTCGACTCCAGTCCATGAGCGATCACCGAAGATTATTATTTGCTCCCCGTTGCTCTCTTCAATGACAGACCAGGTGAAAAGATCAAGGGATATTTCTTGCACTGCTGGATATATAGGTATGGCTATTTGTTTGATAAAATCAGTTCATAACTGCATCGCAACAAGAACGGAGATTAGGAGATTAGCCGTCACGCTATAATACGAGGCGTCTCATTGGGCGACTATTTGACCCGGAAACTATTTGATTCGGAGTTCATCTGACGGATTTGTTATAGGAACTGTCCCAGATCTTAATCAGCGACATGTCCGAAAGAGGAGCGGTTTATTAAGTCTGAGTTTTAATCAGATTGGTACCACATAAGCGCCAGATTCGACAGCCAGTAGCTAGCCATCGTCCAAATTGTTTTTCCCAGTGCTCTGTCATTGCGAATGGTTTACGGCCACCAAACTTGGTACACACATACTACGAGATAATGCCTACATGATGGTGTCATATATACGTCAGATTTGACAGCCAGTAGCTAGCCAGGGTTAAATAGTTTTTCCCTACATGTATGTTCTAAGTATATAAATATGACTGAGTCACCAAACTTGGCACACATATACTGCGAGACAATACCTACTAGATGGTGCCATATAAGCGTCAGATTCGATATCCCGTAGCTAGCCATCTTCCGCATTCCCCCCCCCCCCATGTTGCTAGAATATGAATACGACCACAGTGGCTCTACGTAGTATACATATATTAGTTAAATACTAAGAATTAGATCCAACATTCAGCAGCTTGCCATTGACCATAAATAACTTTTGTGTCAGTCTTCATGTGCTTTTTTATTAAAACACCACATAGCAGTCCAGTGCACAACATAACTTAAGATATAGCCTACGTAATAAAATCGCAATACTTATGGACGATTCTTTAGGTTCGGTGGTATTTTTCAGTAAATTCACCATTCCGAAGTAAGATATAAATCGAATACTATTAGACGTATATATTTCCACAAGTGGTTCGACCGCTCTTAAATAATGTTTTATTTCATGGTATACCCTTTCAACTCTTACTATATGTCGATCGTATTGTATAATTCCATACCCTAACTAAATCGATATCGTTCTGTAAATATATGAGGTATAAACACCCAACACCAAATGTCGCCATACACTGACTGAAATAACCCCTGATTATAAAATCGATAGAGTCTAAAATATACACCATGTTTTAAACTATTATGAACGGGTATATATTATTGAAATAACACCTTTTTGTAAAATCAATATAGAGTCTAGAATATACACCGTGTTTTTGAATCGTTATTAACAATTAACGTATAAATTCGGAGAATTTATCAAATATCATATGTAGTTACTATACATGTCTAATCTCAATAATCTATATCGGTAGTGACGTATGACGGTGGTCGGTAGGTGGAGGTGGATTTGGGTGGGGGTGTAAAACCCTGTGTAAGTGAAAGACCTCAAGTCACTAAGGCTCCTTTTGTTTCTTTTACGTTTCGGTCTGATACCCCGTTCGGGCTGAGAGGAGTACGTCCAAGGATATGATATCATTAACAACAGAATTAATCAATAGAAAGTAAATCAGACCACTCCAGCCGATGTTTTCGAGCAAGCTAATGATAATTCTCTTAGTTAACGCCCTGAAACAGGAGATGGGATAACATTGAGATCTGCTTCAATCGAGAATGACAAACCTTGTTGTTGTTCTTTATCTGTAAATCCACCGATGGGTATTAGTCACTGGTGCTGCATAAAAAAAAAACACGAGGCGCTATATTTCCCCAAATGTTGTTTGTTCTCTTAAGTTTTAGGCATAAGGCGGTTGGCAGTGTTCGATACCTCAATACGTATAATTGTAAAAAGGATAATCGTTGTTGTTGTTGTTGTAAATCTTTAAATTCCACTCTTAAAACCGAAGGGTATCATTCTCTGATGCTTATAAATGTAACTCCCTTTGTGCTCGTTCTCTATATGTGCTGTATGTTCTCTTATGGTTTAAACATACATGTACACATTAGCTATACCTTGACCGAAATTGTAGAGGCGAACAATCTGCACAAATTTGATAGTACTCGCCGCAACGGATATACATTTCGCGCGCTAAACAGTTGCCGATAGGAAAATAAAAACCTTTACCTTGAGTGGACACGGATGCCAAAGATATTAATTGTACTGGCGTTTATCTTTCATTATTCATTCAGGAATCGTTTACAGCGAAAAGGGAATTTTTGGGGCAATCATTTTTTCGAGCGGTAGACTTAGAGGCACACGCATCATTATATGTAACGGCTAGAGTCAAAGTGAATACAAAAGGGAAAATCCAGACAGCATGCACAGCATGCATCGGCAACGCATATTTCCGTGCCAAATTCAAAATATCGGCATTACGTCGACCCTACGTCAGGTCTCCAACGAAACTACTGTTTGCCGGTTTCAACATCGGCTTTGTGCCGGCCCGACAACATGTGCAGGCATAATTCAGAACGTCGGGCCTACGTCAGCTCTACTTGAATCTACCTTATAGATTATTGCGTTCATCGTATTTTAATTTTAAAATGCACTGAAGAAACTTCCTATATCACGCAATATTATTTCCGATAGATAAACATGATTTCGGATACCATAAATACAACATTTTAGATGGGTATGTTTATGGGAAAGTCGGTTGATAATTTCCTCTTTCTAAGTCTCCGTGAAAATATGAATATTCGTGCAAGCCTATTTATATTCTCTTGGGAGGATCAAGCTTTCCGATGAATTAAATGGAAATAAAGAGTTGGCTGACCTTTTGCACTTGCCATGTGACTTACTTATTTAAAAAAAATCGAATCAGCCTATCAATAATTCATGCACGACAAATCGTGAGAACTACCGGTCTTATCTCCCCTTAGACTACGTCGTTCATAACGTTAGACCGCGGTCCCCAGTTCCTTATTCGAGGGGACCAGTATTTATTTCTTCAGGTATGGAAATCTGTAGAAAAAATTATCATGAGTACTTTGAAACAGCATCATCGCGCGCGCTCATTTCAAACACTGCGTCTGTTGAACGAATTTCAGCTTGAGAGCTGAGCTGAGCCGGTTGTTCTGCGCTGGAGTTGTTTCTGCCTTCCTGTCTGTTGTACGATGAGTTAGGCTATGAAACTTAGGAGGTCCACTCTTCAGGTACTTTTCCTTGTTTTGGAGGATGTAACAGTACATGTCCTGTAATATTAATCAAGTAATTTATGGATTTTGAGGTACCAGTTTCGATATCGAACTTGTCGAAGTGCCTGCCATATTTCTACGTTTGGAGTCTCGTGACTCGTACGCACATAATGACCATAATCTGCGCGTACTTTCTGTGTTGTCAAATCTAAAATATTTCCTTGAACGTTTAATTGATTCGATGAACCAAATGAATGCTTTATTCGATGAGATCGCCGAAAGAATCCATATATGTGTTGTTACATGTTGAAGGAACTTGCCACCATCAATGTTCAATGTTATCCATGTTATTATAGAGAATGTTTATTAGTCCCACTACATGTATGATATAACAACAACAATTAATCAACACAAATTTTATTAGACTCCTTCAGCGGAATGTTTTCGAGCTAATGAGCTGACTAATATTGTGCTGGTAAACAGATTCAATATAAAGGCCGGCACGATTAAAGGTTTGTTTGACGGCGCAAGGCCCGGGCACGAAACAATACAAATTTCACGATGAACATTTTTGACTGAGTTTTGGATCATTTACATGTATCCATCAATTTGTAATAATTGAATTGGATCATCACCACTGAATGGACATCACATCGTCTCCAGGGTCAAAAATGGTAGTTTATACGAAATGTGGGCTTTGGTCTGCAATTATTACAAGAAAACATGTCAGAATAACATAAACAAATGTCACTAAATTTTGTGACACTGGGAGAATAGAACAGAAAAGCACGAAGTTGTTGATATAGCCAAAATATAACACCTAAAAAATAATCAAAATAATATTTCAATGTATAGTTATCTGAATTATCCTACAGCAAGGAATCAACTAATAATCGAATATCCTCAGATATATCAGTTAGATATTGTTAAAGTTCTGACACAAAAGTAAGGTAAAAACAGCATAGACTTTTGAAATTGTGCTTCTTGGCTGTTTCTTATACATCACAGCATGGAGACTTTAATATATGCAAAATATGACATCTAAATAACCAGAACAATATCTCGATGAAATATCACGGCAAATATGGCGACTTTGAAAACATTAGATTCGTTTTGGTTCAAGGTGTCATATTTTAGACTATAAAAATAAATCCATCCTAAAATGTATTCGAGAAGTCAAAAACAGACAAAGCCTCAATTTAAAACTACTGTCGACGCTGTTTTATGTCACTTTGGACGTGAGCGATAACAAAATAAAACTTCCGTAGGGTTAAAGTAAAAAAACACACGCCGTATTAGCGCATTTACATAGCTGACGACATGACATGTGGAGAGAGAAAAAATGCGAGGAAATAGCCAGGATTCTAGTATGTGTCGTCGCATGCTAAGAATGCCTGTCTGATGTCCCTCCTTCGGAGTATTGAGTGCTGTGAGTACAGCAACATTGAGTTAAGACGAGGGCTATTTTCTGCTGTTGTTTTACACAGATTTCGCCCAAACTCGTGTGAACAAATAGGCTGCCTATTATCCTATCGTTCTGCGAAAACTTACGTCCATGACAGGTGAGTTTGTTCTAAACAAGATATCCAGACAAAATATGCTGTACAGCTAATATTATTTTGTAAAATTTAGCGTTTTACACAAGGAATGTGCTATCATGGTAAACTCGGAATTCGCGATCATGGCAAAGAAAAATATTACCTTTTCCTAATGGATACTTTGTGGAACATCGAGTCCTTTTGAACATATCATCATTGTTATAGAAATACTTGCCCGGTCTGGTTAACGTAAGCAATTATTCGCTACGATCGTAAATCCATCGTATAAAACGATAACAATTGACAAAGTACTCTGTACAGGAAGTTTTCGCAAAACTGAAAATAATACTTAATGTGTATATGTAAATGTGGGTGATATCAGCCTTGTGGCACTGCGTCACAAGAATGAGACGCCACAAGTTCGGCAAGTGAATCTAACAAATCACAACAAACAAATGAAGATTATCGTGTGATAATCTTCGTATGTTTTGAAGTCTGTACCAAGGCTACAACGTGGAGCACGTTAGAATGTTTGCACAAATTTTTGTAATAATTGATACCATATTGTTGTATATACATTTTCGTTTGATTGGTGAATAAAATTCAATTCAATTTAAACTTGGGTGAGACTTCTAGAATTACACTTGCAATGATATACGAAAGATGATACTTCATATCATAAACAGCACAGGTATATCCTCCAATCATAAGAAATATGTGTACCAAGTTTCATAATCATCCATTGAAAGCTGACAATTACAGCGAACT
>JAVTVY010006585.1:0-38903 GCA_036873755.1 Hanleya hanleyi | reverse complement strand
TGGCCTTACTGGGGTCTTGGTCGCCTTGACGACGGGCAGACGTCACAATGTCGGCATTCGCCGCAAAACAGGCGTGAGGTACGTACTGTATAACTTGGTGTATTTTCGTAATCTCCAGACCGTGCCGCATATACCACTGCAATAGCGGAGTGCCCAACAACATCTTCTCTCCCCACATACTACCAATGAGCATGCGACGCGGATGCGGTAAACACCCGTGTTGATCTGCGTAGGTCCCCATGGTGTCGCCAATATCATCTCGACCCACCAGCGTGTTCTTAAAGATGGGCGGGCACTGGGCGAAGACAGGTTTGAGAGTGTCGGGAACATGCAAATCACATTCGACAAAGCCGTACAGGGCCCCCGAACGAATGGCGTCGAACATCTGGGGTAGACTCAGCAGTCGACGACGACTCAACGGATACTCGCGCTCTTTTAAGAAACGCCGTAAATGAGGTAGAGCCTCACACAGGGTGTGAAATTGACACTCCCACATCTCAATGAGATGGTATCCTCTCTCTTTCACATAATCCGCGTTCTCCACCACTTCTTTCCGTAATTCCTCACCTGTTTTACCACGTCGGTCGTTGAAACACCCAGCACTAAAATGGCATTCGTGACCGTGCCAATAGCAACCGTAAAATTGGAATACAGTGGGTGTGTTACCCACCAGGGCAAACCCATCGACGGGAAGGCGACGATCGCCTATGCGCTTCTCTGTGGCGTTGGTCTGGTGTCGTATAGTAATTCCCCGTCGATAGGCTTCCCAATCTATCCACTGGTCGGCGAGATGTTTGGAAGAAGCGCGTTGGGGCGTAAAATGCCGCCCTTCGGCCAACCAACGTGTGTAATGCCCACTGGGCATAGGTTGGGCGAGTGACCACAAGTACAACGCATTGGCGTCGAAACCGATAATCTTTGCACAAGATTTTCCACCCGGCAGAGTAGTCACGTCCTTCTCGTGATAACGGTGGAATATAAGACTGGGACCACCCACAATGTTCGCCTTTAAACACTCATGCATGTCCGCATCTTTCTGCTGTATCAACGAAAAGTACGTGGGACACGCTTGAAAAAGATGGCGAAGCGCCACACCCGGTAAACTTAAACACTCCTTGAAGATATCCACATGCATTTCACGACGAAACAGTTGAACCATTTTGTCAGCCGCTTCCAGGAAAGGAACCACATCCAGGTTATTATACCATATGAGAAAATCTCGCATCGTCTCCATGTGTTGGTCGTTCCATACCTGCTCTAGTTCACGGTACGCGGCTTCCGAACATTCCACTTGCTTCAAATCGTTAAAGAAGGCCTGCCGCGGTGGCAACTGTGTTTCCGCCAAACGGTCGAGCGTCGATATATACGTGTAAGGGAAGAGACCTTTCGTTTGTGCACAGTCATACGCCTTCACCCACTGATCATAACTATAATTAGGCGCTAGGTAGTTGCGTACATCCAGGAAACGGAGTGATGTGGTAGTCAGGGCCATATGATTATTGATCTTCTTGATCACCGACTTGAGGGTATTCGCCTGGGCCAAGTAAGGGTAGAGAAATTCCTTCACCATATTTAAATCATAGCGCCCCGAGTTGAACCCCAGCACCGGTAACTGGCCTAGGTATTGTAAAAAACGCGCTTTCAATTTCTCCGCATACGGTTTGGGTAAAGGCACATCATCCTGCGACTGCATGGGCTCCGACTCCGACACCGACTCCGACTCCGACTCTTCATCATCACTAAACGCTACACCCGGTATAGGAATACGATCGTCCAGTTGGTCCAGTATGTCCTCGAACTTGCACACCAACAATTCCGTACTGACCGCGCTGACTTCTTCTAAATATCCCATCATGCGGGAGATTAACTCATGGGCATCCCCGGTAGACACGAAACAGACCGGTGCAGCGTCATAGCCAGGTACGTTGCTGGAAATGCTCACACTGAGGGGAATATGGCGCTGCGTCCACTGTGTTTTGGCAGAAAACAAGTCCATGGGCTCCAACAAGGCCTCAAAATCATAACACGCCCGGTACGGAAAATAACGATCCGCCTCCGGTATGATGAGACCCTCATCGGCCAGTTCCTCGAAAATAGTAGGCGTATTATGATACACACCACCAGGATAGACTCGCTTCACAGCGTTCGTACAACTCTTCTCGTGTCGATGTAAGTTGGAGGTACGGTGAAACACACGATGGCATTGGGCGCAACTGTAAGACTCACAATACTGGCTCATATTGTATATCAACGAAAAATGACTCACGCCATTGTAGTCGAACACATTCACTTTCATGGTAGAAGCGTACCGTTCTGTGGAACGACGCACCAATTCAGCCACCAATGTATCGTCGTCCTCCTGTTGTAATCGGTATACAAAGATATTGATCTGGAACAGGGTTTCCACGTCATCCAAATTCTTAAAAGGAACGCCACGGAAGTGCCGCTGATCCATGTCTTGCTGCTGTAAATACTGTTGCCAATAGTCATTGGCCACTCTGTCACAACTCCTGGGATTACACCCGTCCACATGTACGGCCAAACACCGAAACAAACATTTCCGGTCTTTGTAGGGCCCATTATGCCCGCGGGTTAATGCATACAAGCCGTATCGATGAAGCAACCAAGGAGGGAGTAGTACAGGAGCACCGATAGGATGATCTCTCATTTTCGTGACAAAAAATGTGACGTTGGTCACCCTTTCCACAAGCCATTCGGAATTGGGACGTTGCAACAGGGCCCATTGCAACGGATCCAACGTAATCAATTGTTCAAGCAGTGGCTGCAGGGAAATGTCTTCCGTTATGGTAAACGGCTGGTCAAACACATACGTATTATTACTCGGGTAATAATACCGCAGCTGGTCCGTGTTCTTCTGCCGTAAAATATACCCAAATGTCATATTCAACTTGAACGCTGTCACCTGGTCTCTGAATATACTCTCAGCGTAAGTAGACAAATACGTGAAGTCTTCCAGTCGAAAGTTATACAAATCCAATAGACGACGGTCACGGTGAAAACAATGGCGTATGGTAGGCCAGTGTCGTTGATAAAGCCCCCTCACACGCTCGTCTTCAGGCAAAACTTCTACCGGAGGGACCGCTGGGTCAAAGGGAAAATCTTCTCCACGTGTCATGCTTCCAAACACACGGGTCAGGCTGGTTAGAGATGAGACAGGAGCAGGCCGACAGGTTACAAGTCAGGCAGACTGGAACGGGTCAGGATGGCTGGAACTGGACAGGCAGGCTGGAACTGGAACTGGACAGGCAGGCAGGCAGGCAGGCAGGCAAATCAGGTCAGTTAAACACTTCCCAAAGTCATCCAATAATTATAACCCAGTCACTAAAAATCACCTACTTTTATATGTTTTTCACCCCATTCCCGAACATTCACGAACACACTCCGACATCTTCCTTTACAACAGGGCACACAACCACCATTCTCCTTTACAACAGGGACGACAACCACCATCTTGCTTTACAACAGCACCGACAACCGACATCTTGCTTTCCACCATGCCCAAACACACCCGAACACACACGAACACACACGAACAGCGCCGAAACACACCGAACACACCCGAACACGCCCGAACCACGCCGCCATCTTGCTTTACAACAGGGACCACCCAACACCCTCTTGCTTTACAACACGGACGACAACCCGAACAGGCCCGAACATAACCGAACCACACCGCCATCTTGCTTTACAACATGGCCGACCCAACTGTGACGTCACAGAGGTCATATGCAAATTTCTGAGGTCAAAAGGCGTCAGGCTGCTCACTATACACTACTAATCATAGTATACATAAACATAGGCTTGTTTCCTCCAAGAGAGAAGCGTTCAACAGTTTTCAATGATCCCGGCAAGACATCATGATGTTCCAAAAATATCAAATCCGTATCGCTGATCAGTATTCTTAATCCATAATATTCGTTGTAAAGTCGTCATCTAAAGAATGATGTATCTCAGTCACGCTTTGATTGTGACTGTTCATATGAGTACCATGAGGTTCTTGAAGTACATGGGTTCATACGGCCCCTAGCCCCGGGTTAAGCGGAATTAGACAAGTTACGAAACGTAGCGCCATAGATCTTGCACGCTACGTTCGTATTATATCCCGCATTTGATTGTTATCTGTGTTATGTTGAGATTCTGCTGTGGGTCATTTCATACCCGAGGTTTGCCGCTGTACAAATCATTGTGGTTGTAGTTTGTGATTGTTAATAAAAGGGAAGGGAATGAAATGCTTGATCTCACAGACTTGTGTTCCACATATCCAGGTGAAATGTGACAGGATTAGCTCCCCTGATTCGGGCGGTCAGTTTTAGACACGGATATGTAAACCGGCGAATTAAGCTAACTGGTGCACTATACCTGGGGATGTGAATTCATAGATCGGTGTGTCTTGTTCTAGAGAAACGTCGAAAAAGTTATTGTCAAGTGAACTCGCATCCATTTTCGTTGTAAATGAGCTCCAGTACAAGTTAACATCTTTGGCATCCGTGTCCACTCCAGGTATAGCTTTTATTTTTCATATCCGCGAATGTTTAGCGCGAGAACTTTATGTCCGTTGCGGCGAGTACTATTTCTGCAGAGTTTTCGACTCTTATTCGGTCAAGGTATCATCCTGTTTACAACACGTAATGAGAGATAGAACAAACATGATTTGGGGGATATAGCGCCTCTTGATGTTTTTTTATGTACAGCACTAATACCTATCGGTGGAATTACAGACTGCAGATAAACAACAACAACAGAAAGGTTTGTGAACATCGCTTTTGTCCCAACTGTTTCAGATAATTTGTTAACTAAGAGAATTATCATTAGTTTACTTGACTCGAGTACCATGCCGTCAAAAGTCTGATTCCTAATTCTAACAGGCTGTGAATACTAGCTCAATTGGGCTATTATATGGGTGATTAGCCCAGGAATGGCTGTAGTCTCAGATGGCTGTGTACTCGACAACAGGGTTGAGAAGTTGAATTTTTTTTTTTTTTTTTTTTGTCGTAACAAATAAATAAAGGTACTCACGTAAGCAGAGAAGCCAGGAGAGCATGATAACATTTACCATTCAAGTGTACAACAAGCCAAATGATCACAACTGGTAAAAGAGGTTCCACATTCACAGAGCTTAAAACGTGAAATCGCCATCAAAAGTGCAAAGCGGAAGCTACGTGTTCAAAGAGAACTTCAAAGCAAGAGAAATAACTCTATACCTGTTCAGGTGAAAACAATTGGAGAATCGGGTAGCTGACGTAAGAAAATTATGTTCTGTGTGTTGACTCAGCGTACTGTGTAACACAGGCGAATCCCACCCGTAGAGCGCCTCATTGTTTTCTTTCCCGGGAAAATGGAAGAGCGGGTCTATAAAATTTTTCAAGGATTACAGACGATTTACAGGGTTTTAGAAAGAAAGATTTGTACAGTTGTTCATCGATTTAATATCAGTCCGGATGATATTGCTCAATTCAGCGCGCTGGAAAGCCCTTTGACGAAAAATATGATTGCATTTCCTTTGCGTTTTGGTTCAAGGCTAATGGTGCCAGATTTTTCAACTCGTTCCATTCATTTGTGTTCTTCGGAGACCTCGTGGATCCGGTGGACCTGCTCAAACAGGTGTCAAATCATTGGTCATCGGATCGCTGACGTAACATTTTCTGATTACAATTTATGAGGCTGCGCAACAATCGGCACCCAGACACAGTCTTCACAATCTATACACAATACATCCCACGCATTGAACTTCGAATGACATTGTCCAATAGCGGAACTACACACGGCAGCGATTAATAATAAACTATACCTCATTTTCCTCTACATTGGTCCTTCTCGCCGCCTGCCACCTCTCAACACTTAATAATTCCTCGTTCTTGAGATATCATCTTTTAATCACAACTTCACGGAGTTTTTCTGACATATTTTGAATCGCCTGAAAAATCACGCATGCGCCCCACTGCTTGTTCATTTCTCCGAGCTTCACCGAACTCGGAGAGGAGCAAACGGAATATGACGTATGATAACGAGGTCGAGAACGTAAACAAACCAGCGCACTTGAACGCCATCTCCAGCAAATTCCGGGCAAAATGGAACTGGTGTGTTGGGGGGGGGGGGGGGGGGGGTCTTAACTTTTTTTTTTGTCGACAAGCGTTTTGATGACATTTTTTCATAGGTAAAATAATTGCTCGTTTTTGTGCATTTTATACTGATGACCCATTACCGGATATTTCTCCTTCAAGCAACGAAGGAAAATGGCCACGTTGTGCAGAAATGATTATTGTTTGATTTTGTTTCAGTGAGACTAAATTGTTATGTTGCAAGGACAATGGAAGACTTATCAGTAAAACTGGAACATCTTGAAAAAGAGACAGGATCACTGGTTCAGGTTGATGAGATAACGTACCGGCATTCTGCAAATGTATTTTTGAAAGATGGAAACATAACAGTGAAGACAGAACCAACAGCCCAGTATGAGGATGGAGAACAACAACGTGGTGTTGAGCATGATCCATGTGAACGAGTACCGGTAAGCCAAGAAAAACATTTCTCAATAGGATTGAAACCAGATCTACATAAAAATACTGTTCTCTCATGCATATCTGGCATCAGCGCCCTCATTTCCATGTTCTGTTTACGGACCAGTCACAGATTTTCTCCACGACTTAAGAGATGTATGTTTGAAACGTCAAGGCCAGGTCATAACTGGGTGGGGAAGACAGGTTGATCTTGTGATATTATATGAACACAGAAATATCTTCTTGAATTGATCGATATATCTAAATTCTATTAATGTTAATCGAATATTATAGTTTCTAGAGAATAAAATATCAATCTGAGGAAACAAGTTAAAATTTATGAGAAGATGAGTTTTACATATACCGTATACTTGTTGCCATCTCGCTGCAAAGTGAAACGGGCCAGACGTGTGACCTTGATCTGCCGACAGCTAGTTCTTTCAACAATGAAGCCGGTTCTTAACCCCAAATCTTAAGTTAGCCACATGCAAGATATGGAGGTTTTAATATGATCTAACAGCTTTTAGATATAGTTCTAATGGCTCAGGGTGGAGTATGCTCAAGTTTATATTAAATTCACAAACTGTAATTAATTATGCAGGCAGATTTTTGAACATGTTTTTACTAACTGAGCGTATTGAAGTTAAAATATGTTTTATAAAAAAAGGCTGATGTTTTTTTTTTTTCAATTCAGCCCTTTGTCGAGAAGTGTTCTGGTGACGAGCAGACACGTGTGGATGACTTGTTCCCTGACAGGCCATTCCCTGTGACCATGTACAGGGTAAACTTCAAGACGGGGGAAAATACAAAACTGCCCAACGAATGTACTGGTGAAAAATCATATAAATGTTCATTCTGTCCATATAGCTGTTCAAAGAAAGGGACCCTAAAGAGACATGAAAGAACACATACTGGCGAAAAACGATATAAATGTTCATTCTGTCCATATAGCTGTTCACATAAATTGCACCTAAAGGAACACGAAAGGACACATACTGGTGAAAAGCCATATAAATGTTCACTTTGTCCATACAGCTGTTCACAGAAAGGGAACCTTAAGGAAGATGAACGGACACATACTGGTGAAAAGCCACATAAATGTTCACTCTGTCCATATAGCTGTTCACAGAAAAGAGAACTTAGAGAACATGAAATAGCACATACTGGTGATAAACCGTTTAAATGCCAACTCTGTTCATATAGCTGTTCAAGGAAAAGGAATCTAAAGGTACATGAAAAGACACATACTGGTGAAAAGCCATATAAATGTTCACTTTATGAATGTACTGGTGAAAAATCATATAAATGTTCATTCTGTCCATATAGCTGTTCAAAGAAAGGGACCCTAAAAAGACATGAAAGAACACATACTGGCGAAAAACCGTATAAATGTTCATTCTGTCCATATAGCTGTTCACAGAAATTGCACCTAAAGGAACACGAAATGACACATACTGGTGAAAAGCCATATAAATGTTCACTTTGTCCATACAGCTGTTCACAGAAAGGGAACCTTAAGGAACATGAACGGACACATACTGGTGAAAAGCCACATAAATGTTCACTCTGTCCATATAGCTGTTCACAGAAAAGAGAACTTAGAGAACATGAAAGAACACATACTGGTGATAAACCGTTTAAATGCCAACTCTGTTCATATAGCTGTTCAAGGAAAAGGAATCTAAAGGTACATGAAAAGACACATACTGGTGAAAAGCCATATAAATGTTCACTTTGTCCATATAGCTGTTTACAGAAAGGGAGCCTAAACGATCATGAAAGAACGCATACTGGTGAAAAGCCATTCAACTGTTCACGCTGTCCATATAGTTGTTCACAAAAAGGGAATCTAAAGGCACATGAAAAAAAACATACTGGTGAAAAGCCATACATGTGCTCCCTCTGTCCATATAGCTGTTCACAGAAATTGCACCTAAAGGAACACGAAAGGACACATACTGGTGAAAAGCCATATAAATGTTCACTTTGTCCATACAGCTGTTCACAGAAAGGGAACCTTAAGGAACATGAACGGACACATACTGGTGAAAAGCCACATAAATGTTCCCTCTGTCCATATAGCTGTTCACACAAAGGGAATCTAAAGGCACATGAACGGACACATACAGGTGAAAAGCCATACAAGTGCTCCCTCTGTCCATATTGCTGTTCAAAGAAAGAAGAGCTAGGAAAACATGAAAGGACACACACTGGTGAAAAGACATAGAAGTGTTCACTCTGTCCATATGGCTGTTCACAGAAAGGGCACCTAGAGGAACACGAAAGGACGCATACTGGTGAAAAGCCATACAAATGTTCAATCTGCCCATATTGCTGTTCACACAAATGGAACCTGAAGGTACAAGAAAGGACGTACTGGTGAAAAGCCATATAAGTGCTCCCTCTATCCATATAGCTGTTCAAAGAAATGAGAGACAAGGAAACAAGGAAGGATACACACTGGTGAAAAGCCATATCAATGTTCTCTGTCCATACAATTTACATCTAAAGGAACATGAAAGGACATATACTGATTAAAAGCCAAACAAGTGCTCCTGCTGTCCATATAGCTGTTCAAAGATAAGCAGCGTACAGGCATGACAAGAACACGAAATAACACATAATACTTAATAGCCATAGAAGTAGTTACTCTGACCATATACCTTTTCCAAGTCTTGTTTTGGCTTTTTCGCATACATTTTAGTAAGGATTGTTTAATATGTTTGAAATGGAACAGCTTGAGCGACTAATAAATGTTTTCATATATGCTATGACATTATAGTGAAATAGTATTTTGGTTCAAGGTGTCGAAGTTGATATAAAAAAATGCCTACGGAAATATATACGACAAGGTCAAAAACAGATGGGAAGCTTAATTACCAATGTCCGACGACTGTTTCTCGTCATTTTAGAGTGGGTGTAACGTCTTGTTTAACTGTGGCCGGGAGCCAGATATATGTTGGCATTTGTGGGAAGTTGATGCTTGGTCGACATCGGGCCTTACAGAGTAGTCTTTTGTGTTAAATGCTGTCATTTTCATCCGTCGACCATACAGCTCACCAATCCCAAGTGTACGAGTTGTCACAGCGACACAGCTCACCAATTACCAATATACGAGTTGTCAGAGCTTTTCCATCACAGTTCTCTAGATTTGTATCTAATACCGCTTATGCCGGTGCCAGGGGCCGTGTGGTCATGTCATCCAATTTGCCACATGAACAGGTACAATAAAAGCGTACCGGAGATACAACACATATCACGAATCGTTAGATTCTTGGTATGTGCTTTAGAGTAGGTTAACCAGAAGACTATACTATGAGGCAGTGTGACTCTGTCATTATGTCGGCACCTCTTCCCACTTCCCTTATATGTGTTGTAATTCTTCTCGCCGCATTTTAACCTCAGTGTAATCAGAGTATATCTGATAGTGGGATGTCTACAATCTGATGCCATGAGAATGACTTGTAGGTAATTATACTAAAATTGTTTGTCTATTATGCAGTTAAGATCTCAATATGATCGGTTGTTATACAGTTATTCAATAATAAACCGTACAAGAATATCCCATCACGGATTACGGAGTATACGCGCTTACTCTATCATAAGCCGATTGATATGCAATTACGTAGAGTTGTTTTGGAAGAAAAATATATATATATTTATTAAATATGCGTTGTAGTTAAAGCGAGAGATTAGATTGGCCTATGCGATCTTTTGTAAAACGTATTTTTCTGGACTCCAAAACGGATTTGTCAGACACGATGTACTTCAATCATGAATGACCTATTGTTATCTCATTAAAATATCCAGATGAACTAATCCTTACGCAATCTCAGTAAACTCAGATATAATATCACGGAATATACCTAGATTGATCCTTACGTATCTGTTCATTTCAGACATGTATACTTAATTGTAAGAGAATTAATCTCTCCTCCAAATGTTCGGCAATCATGATATATTCCTCTTCACTACCATGCCGTCAAACTCCGAACAGCGCATGTCGCCTGAACGACTATCGTCTGGCTACAAGCACTGCCCGCAGTCGAATGCTCTAGCACAGATCCGAAGACCAGGGAACACGTGGGTTTGTTACGATGGGACTAATATCACGCACATATGCAGCTCCCTACGCAAATAGATTCGTTGAGAACGGCGAGAAAATCAAGAATTTAACTTCTTTTTCGGTGTAAGCTATTAATTAAATACTTTTCTAATATATTTGGTTGATGAAGCAAAGGCTTTTTAGCGGAAAGAAGTAATCTCAACGCTGAGAGCGTGTTAACGATATTTTCAATTGCGGGCAGTGCTTGTAGCCAGACGATAGTCGATCAGCTTACATGCGCTGTTCGGAGTTTGCCATGCCGTATGTGTTCAGCACCAAGACAGGAAGGAAATTCATTACGGAATTACAGAAACAGTACACACTTCTCCAAGAATTTAATATCGGCTACCCTTTCACCCATGTTCTCTGGTACAGGTAGCGGGATATAATACATATCTGTATATTAGTCTTTGTGGTATCCAGTCAATCCACCTACAACCAATTCACCCACAACTTAGGGTCGATTCACCCACAAAAAAAAGTCAACTCACCCGCAACCAGACCAATTCACCCACAGTATCAATGTTGGTTTATTCAACATATTTACTGGCTATACATGTATAATTTTTTTTTATATATTTCTGTCCCACCAAATAGAAATACAATGTTCTCACTAAGTTGGATTTGGCTTATCAACAATTGTATTATTAACACTGATTGGTGCATGCCATGAAAGCAACAATCAAACTAACAGTTATATCAAGATAAAAGCATTTACAAATGTTAATTAACCTGGACGAGTATTTAGTTTATCAACTATTCTTTTAACTCAAGTTAATTTCAAACATTAGAATTCAAAGAACTTTTATATACAATGGTAATTAAGAATGTGCCGAAATTTGTAAGTAAGTAAGTTGTTTATTCTCGTAACCTTAGATACAATGGTACAGAGTAATAAAATATAAATCAGAAACAATATATTTACAGTGACGGGGGATTTGAATTCTTCAGGCGGAGACCGTAGTCTACCTTTATATAACAATTCTATCTATATAATATCTTTTGCACTTCTTTTTAAATATTTCACAATTTTACTTTGTATTGATTTCCTTTTACTGCTCACTAAACATGACATTTTGAACGTATCTGGATTATTACAGTATTTTCTTAATAATAACTCCTCTCGTACTGTTTTAAAGTATGGACATACAAGCAAGTAATAAAACGCGTCACCTATGACATTCAAATTACAATTTTTACAAACTCTCTCATCTAAATCTACATTTATTAAATTCTCTTACATTGCAGCTGTTCTGTTACATTGCTCAGTTACATGTATGGTGATAATTCATTTATATGTATGAAACATTACTATTTTAAGAAAGATTATGCATTTATTAAATTCTGTCTTATTTGCTTCAAGAACATGTAATATTCAAAACTGATCATTCTGCTGAATAAAATGTAGTTAATAGATTAAACATTGTTTTGCCTCTTATTTGTAATCTACCCATAGATTATTTATACAATGAATAATTGTTTGCTACACTGTGACACCTGTGGATTAATTCTCAGTTACTTCAAATGTTGCTTTGAAATCAACTTTGGCTAAAATTCCATTGTTTATTAATTTTCCATAACACTTTTCCAGACTATCGCCCCGAAAAGCAGTAAAATAATTGCCCAGTATAGCAAATCTAGCCATGTCCTCTGAAATTTAGTCTTTATGTATGTTAACAATAGGAATGGTGAGACTGTGGGTGAATTGACCTGGTTGTGGGTGAATTGACTTTTTTTGTGAGTGAATCGACCTGAAGTTGTGGGTGAATTGGTTGTGGGTGAATCAGTTTGTGGGTGAATTGAATGTGAATCGTATATGTCATTCAATCAGCGTCTACGCTCATCTGGATCTGTTTCGAAGAGTCTGCTATATTGCTTCTACATTTAGTGAGCCTGAACTAACTTTTGCTAACGTTGCTAACCCAGTCAGGGCTTGTTAGAGATTTGGCTGAACGTGTTTGCACGGATACTATCGGTGTAAGTGCCTGTTTTCCTACATCTGAATGCCGACCCGAATGTCTAAAGCTCGAACGTTTCTATGACAGCTGGCTTCACCCATGCTGAGGACAAAGTTTTTCCGCTCCACTGCGCTCGGTGTTCATTTCTCGCTCACTGAATTAAATGGTCAGTTAATGGATGGAAGACACTAGGAATTTCGACTTGCAAATTCCGGACAGATGCCGCGGATTGGTTGGAGATCCGTGATCGTATGATGTAATAGGGGTTGAAGCGGTCTGAGTATATGTAAACGGACATGGGCGAATTAAAGGGTGACATATTCACAACTACCTTTTTTTTCGTCGAATCACAAGTGATCTGATTACTAGATAGGCAATACAGTTGGTGGCCAATATCATATACCAAAATGTTCCCCAAACCTTGTTGAATGTGAATATGACACCTCTTTGAACAAACAATGTAAATTGGAGAATATAATTGCAAAAACCAAGCGTCTCGGCACTGCCAGCAGAAGTCAATAAAGAATGAACACACACTCTTGAAAGATGGTCCAAAAAATTGTATGAAATCACTGTTACAACAAAGAAAATTCCATCGGAAAGTATTTTTGAAAGATTTTTTATCATTTACTGTGTCAAAATAATTGTCCAAGGTAATGATAATTCGTGTCAGCCAATATAAAGGACAGTCCAAAGCTGTGCAGAGCTATCCAATACAGACCTGTGTGTCACACTCCTGTCATCAACCTGTATTAGTTTGAAAAGCTAATTCATCTAAACCAGTTTTTGCAGTCAGTGAGGGAAATGCCCTAAATTCTTTCTATTCAATCTCCAACTGCCTATTGTGGTCCATTCATTTAAAGCCTGTTGTGATTGTGCCTGGTTCTAAAAGAAGCTGCATAATTAATTATCAATTAACACATGTCTGCGATTTGATCCACATGTCGGGTACACAAAATTTCTAGACTAGGACAATTACTGAAGAAATAAAAAACATATTTAAAAATACTTCCCAAATCAATTTTCATATCTAACATAGTCTTTGTTGTAGAACATACTATACAGAATTTTCTTAACTGCTTTTCAATATTGTGTGTTTAATATTTATATACTTCTGCTGGCAGTCCCAAGAACCATTGTTTTTGTAATTATATTCTTCAATTTACATTGTTTGTTCAAAGAGGTGTCATAATCACATTCAGCAAGGTTTGGGGAACATTTTGGTATATGATATTGGTCACTAACCGTATTGCCTTTTTAGTAATCAGATCACTTGTGATTCTATAAAAAAAAGGTATAGTTGCATATGTCACCCGCTTAAGGGGAATTAGGACTTGTGACATTTTTGAAATTTTGAAAGTCATTTTTTCGAATTACTTCAAAGAAATAGTCATATTTTCTTGTGTTTAATTGTGTTTCCTATCTTTCTGAGATGAAATAATGCACCCTTGATAATTGAGTGCCTTTTTGAAAATTTCAACCTGAGAAACAAAATGTCAAAATCTCTCAAGTCTCCCTGATTCTTAAACTATTAAAACTGGGGTAATATATCTGGAGATGTGGCTTCAGACTTCTATTCAGTGTTAATCAAAGCGCCCTCTCGGAGCAGGCACAATTATACGAGCATCACAATGCCATATCAAGGGACGTAACCCCAATGCTATCGGCAGAAATATGGATGATTAGGAAATAACATGTAATTATTACCAAAAAACAGCTGTAAAACTACAGCTCTAAATGAGTAAGCGGGTAACCAGAAATCAGTGCAACATATATACAGTGATTGGGCGATAACCATATGGTGTAACCCTGCAAGGACAGGCCATCTAGCTCCGGTGGGTCCTCTGTCCACTCTGCAAAGATCGGTTGGTCTTGACCTAGAGCAACTTCTGAACTATACAAATTCGAAAAAGTTATTGCCATGAGAGATTGTACCTCTCTGTTTTAAATGATTCCTGAATGAAAAGAAATATAAGCTCCTTGACAATTTAATTGATTATATGTCTGTGCGTGTTACTCTTTCTCCATTGGACCATTCGCCATCACGTGGCTGTCGCTAATTTTCCACATTGACTCCGAAGCGGGTCCATAAATGTGATATTGACTCGGCGTGACGTATGCGTCTGCTCAGCCAATGAAAATAGTCGTTGGATTGGCCGCCGGTGTAAAATTTGGCTGACAGTAGGTACGAGATCGTCGGGAGCAAAGGAAATACCTTATTATATGCTATATTCTAACTGCTTTCACCAATTTAACGAGAAGGAGACGTCAGTGTCATATAATAAAACAATTATAGTCTTTTGATATCGGTCAATATGTGGTTTTGTGGACCTGAGAAAACAATATTCACCTCGGCCTTCGTATATTGACTATAGAGACTACCCATACTTTCACCTTCTATATCAAGGAGTTGAAATGATTCCGAATTAAAATGTATTTCTTCAAATTTTAAATCAGTTTACTTCCCACCGTTTCGTCTGCCGAAGGGACGTCACTCTCGTGAAACGTCACAACTCGACAACTGTAGACAACTGCGAGTTTCGATCCAAGGCAGATAATCAGGATTCAGACACTTTCAAATTTTCAACATTACTGCACGGACGGGATCCCTTCAGTATTAAGTTTTGTACCATCGTACTATTCTGGAGCATGGTATCTTAAAAGAGATATCTCAAACTAGCCCAGTAAACTGAACAGAATTATCATTCGTTCCTAATTATAAAATCTTAAGTATGTTTCACGGCGCATGTCAAAGTGTGAAAGAGATTTGTCTTCGCTTCCAGTACCCAATGATGAAACGTGAAAAAGAAAATACTACAAAACGAAGACGAAGGATCCTCCGGACATTCATTTTCAGACTAACTTTGCTCATTTTACTTGTGCTATAACAACCGACATCAGGTACAGTTTCTACAAAACTTGAGTAACTTAGAAAGATAATATCTTGGTGTTTTCCAGTGCCCCATTTTCGATATTTTCCGCTCAAATTCGAAATTCTGCAAACAAAATTACAAATCAATCATCTGTTCTTAGTAACAATGGACAAAAAGATCCCCTTGTCATTAACTTACAATTATCGGACGATGGTGGGCGCCAAGCTCCTTCAGGATCTCTCGTTTTATATAGGCACTCGGAATATTTGCCTTTGGGTCATATGATATATTGTCAGTAGGCCGGCAACTTTTTCACCACCTTTGTGTTTAATTGTTATCTTTGAATGTTGACATTCTGCTTGTGGACGTTTCGTCCCCAAGGATTGCCCTCTGTGCAAATCATTATGATTGCAGTTTGGGGCTGTAATTAGGCCTTGATCATGGTGCCCAAGGCCAAAAGTTGATGAGCATTACTTCATTGAGTTGATTCATATTTCGTTGATGTTTTCATAATTAACGATGGAGACAGTGTGCCGGAATTGACTGGAAGAATTCTTTGGATTGTTTGAAGAACTGGGGAGATAATATTCATAACTTTAACTAAGAATCCATTCATCCCTCATAACAATGGCAACATCTTAGTAATAAACACATACAAAGTTTTGTCTATAGAGATGAAAAATATATATTTATAGATTTTGTTTCACATCTGCTTTATAAATGCAATATCAGAAGTATTCCTTTCATAGCTGAAATTCGGGAAAACAGGGAAAATATTACACCATTTCACCTTCAAATATGGTCGCCGCCTAACAGAATCTGGTCAAAATTCCGGACACTTTTGACTCTTCCGTAAACTCTATGATGACAAGTTATATGCTGTTTTATATCATATCGTGCTTGATCTATGGAGAACTTAATTGTGCTTTAATTTGTTGACATGTAAATATTCTATTTAAAAATCACCTGCTATGCCTGCTGTACCGGTAATTAATGCTGTGGAGCAAGAAAAAAACCCAACGGTTAGCCGACGTCGGGTCTCACAGATTTCTAAACAAGTACTTGAATTGTACTGATATTTTCCCCATTTGGGCTGATTCTTCTAACGGTCACATAGTTTGTCACTTTCCATCGGATATTACCTCATTGCTCATGGGTAATTAGATATAATACCGCTCAAGCCGGCTATATACCATATGGTCATGTGATTTGAGGTGTTCACGTGAACATCCGCCATAAAAGAGTGTCTGAGATACAAATCATCACGGGGTCGGTTCTTGTGATGTTTCATATGTGCACTCAGAATATTTGCTTTTGGGGTCACTGCTTCTTTCAGTACGTTTACATCTTATCCCAACACTTTATATCCTGCAGTTGATTGTTATCTGTGTTATGTTGAGATTCTGCTGTTGGCCATTTCATAACGAGGTTTGCCGCTGTACAAGTCATTGTGATTGTAGTTTGTGATTGTTAATAAATGGGAAGGGAATGAAATGCTTGATCTCACAGACTTGTATTCCACATATCCAGGTGAAATATGACACGGATATGAAATCCGGCGAATTAAGCTAACTGGTGCACTATACCTGGGGATGTGAATTCATAGATCGGTGTGTCTTATTCTAGAGAAACGTCGAAAAAGTTATCGCCAAGTGAACTCTCGTCCATTCCCGTTGTAATTTAAATGAGATCCAGTACAATTTAACATCTTTGGCATCCGTGTCCACTCCAGGTATAGGTTTTGCTTTTCATTTCCGCGAATGTTTATCGCGAGAACTTTCTGTCCGTTGTGGCGAGTACTATTTGTGCTTTGTTTTCGACTCTCATTCGGTCAAGGTATCATCCTGTTTACAACATGTAATGAGAGATAGAACAAACATTATTTGGGGGATATAGCGCCTCGTGATGATTTTTTTTTGATATACAGCACTAATCAGGTGGGGCTCCAACACCGATCGAGCTTTAAATGCTCCATTGAGCCTTTAAAGCTTCATCGAGCTACAAGAAAAAAGGAATAAGTAACTACATCTCAGCCGTGTAGCTCATGTGGTTCGAGTCGCATTGGCTAATTGACTGTGAAATGTCTCCAACACCTAAGTAATTTAACGAGTAAAAAACTACCGATCACCACCTACGTTTTATCGAGTTATTGATTATGAAATAGGACCATTGTGTGGTACAGATTATCGTTTTCTCACCTCCTGATTCCACTCTGTGTCTTTGCATCTCCTCTCTCCTTCAATTTCCTCCACTATGCGTAGGCCGCCATATTTCGATATGAAAACGAGGCTGTCTGCACGGGAATTAATAATTCACCGAATTTTACCGAAAACACATGTACGATGGGTTGGATGGGATCACATTAACAAACACTTAATATGTGATTAATTTTCAATCGTTGAAATAAAACAAATTTATTAACGTTATAATTGGCTAATTGTACATCATACGTCATCCACAGCAGCCTCGTTCTTGTGTGTTGTTATTGAATAATGGAGATCTGCTGAGAATATGGAGAAAATGGACCCCAAATGTGGGTGTACACGCCATGAAGAGTTCTCGGTGGATGGAGACAAGAAATTATACAAATTAACTGCAAAGAAATACAAAGTGCGTGTTATACAGGAACTCAGGAATAGAGGCTTATTGGGAAAAGGCACTTATTTATGTGTGGCTTGCAACGGTTATGCTGAAAAACACTTTCTGACAGAGGACATTCCCAGGGTAAAACGACAACGGGTTTTACCTCCAGACGTTGGTAACATCATCCAACAGATAGGGAATGGCAATCTGGATGATGAGGTTTTGAAGGCACTGGCCGAAGCAATAGGAAAGTCACAAAATGAAAAAGTAAAACGAGAAGCAGAAACCATTAATATGAGTAGATCATATGAGGATGTAGAAAACTTTGACCCAGTGGAGTGGTTGAGGGAACGGAACGAAGTTGTGACATCGTTCATGAGAGGTGTCGCACAGGTAGATGACACCGATACCCCCAACAAAAAAGTTACAGCATTGGTCATGTCTGTTGACTGCCTCTATTCTGCATGCTATGTGAATCTAGTGACACCCCTGCCCTTTTCTACACAGCTATTAAGCCACAACATTACAGGATCGAAGACCATATCTAATGTCAATTCCAAAGTCCTCCCTTGTGGGAATTACACAACCCTCCAAAGATGGTTGGAGAGACAGTCTGTAACGCCAAATGTGTGTCCGCCTGATAATGACGTAATCTCTTTTTTGGACAATAATCAAAAGATAGGGAGAAATTGGAGAGTTTTGTACAATGCGAAAGCTGTCATCAGTGTTATGACCAACATCATCCATATATCCCCTCATGCACCAACAAACCTACAAAACATCCCCGAGCTGTCCCCTTCATCCTGGCTGTATAGGTCAAAGTACACCTCTCAGGAAATCATACAAATGATAAATGACCTCACCGGAGAATCAGACACGCTGTTTGATGACATGAAAAGGGATTTCCTTTCAAACCGCTTGGAAACAATCTACAAGGAGCAGAGTCATCGTCATTCCAGTGGTGCTGACCTTGTTGACAGAGTATGCTCAGATCCAAACACTGAAATTGGGTCAGGTAAGACCAATGTAGACGAGTATAGTTTCATGGAACATCATCATGCGGAAGAGTGTCCAGAGGTAAGTCTGGGTGATCCCTGTTTTACCAATCCGTGCTCCTATCAGTCATTGCGGACAGTTCTGGAGCACATCTTGCAAGCTGCAAGTGTTGGAGACCAACGTCAATGGACTGTGATAGGGTCCGACGGGATGCCATATCTGTTATGTTCCCGCCTGATACAGCAAGAGTCTGATCTGCAAAATATTCTTCTACAACCGGGGCTAGGCCATTATGAAATTAACATGGTGAAGGCCTGCTTCAAGTTGCTGTGGGATGTGTGTCTGTCAGAGTTGGCCAAGATGCTTGGGTACACATCTATCAGGGCGCAAGTCGCATGTAGGAATGCGAGTGATCATCACAAGGCATGGCAGCTTCTGAAAATCTTCTTTCTGGGAACCTGTGATGAGCTTTTGGTTCCATTTGTCCGAGATTGCATTGCCACAGGTAAAACCCCTACAGTGGACGAGTACGCCAGGTGGTTGGTAAATGTAACAAATCCTAACTATGTCTTCTTAAATGACTTTGTGTTCAAGTATATGTTGTCCTTGTTTCTCTTTCGCGCCGGTGTTCGTCGCAATAACTCAGACTGTATGATTGCAAGCCGGGTGAAATTTTGTAATCTTTTCTATGGGCTACACATGGTCCATTACCAGGAAATAGATTTCCATGACTTGAAAGCGCGTGTCCTTGCCCCTCGTGAAATAAGAGATTTCTGGAAACGCAACGAATCTTTTTCTGTATCTGGTCATCCCAGCAAGGGCGAAGGCGGGGACTTCGTATTAGAGGCCTGGAACCGAAGGTGCAAAATGTGGATTCCCCCGGGTGTGCCAAGCACGAAGAAGTGGCTTAAGGTCTGCCGCAACTTGAAACGCTTGCACAAGGTAATGACATGTTCACTTGACCAAATGTCATAATCAGTGGAGTGTCAGTGTCCTTAAAGTTAGAAGAATGATATTCAGCATATTTTGTTAGACAACATCAGTTGCGATACTTCTTCACCACTTGAGTGAGGAAGAATTTTATGCAGGCAGTCTAAAATGCTCAATTTTCTTTCTCAACTTGTTTGTAGTCATCATCATTATATTTGCATTACCATGTTAAATGGCTCAAAAATAAAGAAACAAGCAAATGAGATAGATGTGGGAGGAATTATCTTTTGAATTCAGCATTTTTTTTTTCCTTATTTTCTTTTCTTGAATTCAAAGGAAAACATTTATTTTTTATGCATTGATCTGTGCAAAGGACAGTAAAATGTTACCGACGACAGGGCATCCTCTTTCTTGCAAAAGTAACCAAAACAAGAAGACTCTGCCCAGTAATCGCAGCCTGTGTGGGAACACCCCACCCAAATTTCCTTTGTTTTCCCCTTCATCACATACGGTGTCCCACACACGCCACATCTGTACATCTCTGAATCATGACTACGGGTACTCCTCCTCGTCCTCCTTCCGCCTCTCTTGGTCTCCGCAAGGGTGGAAGGCTGCGCTCCTGTCGATGGCATAGGATCAGGCCTGGGAAAAGAGCCCAAGCGCCGAATCTTTGGTGGGGGCGAGGGGAAGGGAACCCTCTCATCGGCAGTGGGCCTCGATTCATCCACGGACTGTGATGACTTGGGGCTCTCTGGTGGATGTGGTTGTACCACTACAGGTTCTATGATACTTTCCCGTCGCAGTGGATTCTGGGAACCTGTAGTGCACTGTTCCTCAGAGTCATCACCTGGAAATATTAATGTTGATATACATTGAAGACATTCCTTTTCGGCATATTTTCCAAAAGTCAATTTCTAGTACTTGTATATTAGGCACCGTTGTATTTCAAAAGTTCTCTCAATATTTCACAAACATTATATTTTGGGGACATAATTGTACGTATATACTGATACCTACCTAAATTCACATCGATGGCGGGAGTCTCCTTCGTATGGCAGGCAGTTGGTTTGACCTCTACATCGAAGGAGCACACCTCTGTCTGCTCCTTAATCCTTCTGTTCAACATCGTTTTCATACAGATGATGACCTCGGTATGTGTCAGAATATATAACTCCTCCATCTGCAAAAAGACATCCATAAGAGTTAAACTATCTGGCCTTCCTTAGAGCATTTCATGTTTTAGTTAATATGAGCAGAAGTGTCTACATATGATTGGCGTTGGAATGATGTACCGTATTAATGATTAGGAAATAACAAACATCAACATCACATATGGTAACAGTTGAGGCGTATAGCGTCATCTCAACAACATTAAGTAAATAAATGAACTACTGTGATGTTTTGCAGATTAGAGAAAATATAGAGAAAATCCTGGGAATAACCACAGGGAACCCAGATTACCTGTACCACCCAGACCTTCACAGAGAAATAATGCAGTGGAGAGTTAAGTTACGTGACGCAGCTTATTTCAAGGATCCAATGGTGAGCTGTGGACATGTATCCTTGAATGGAAAGACACTAGATAGTGACCTCCGAGATTTCCATGCAATATGTAAAGGGAACCGAAAACTCTATCTGGATGACATCGCCAGAGGAAATCAACCAGGAAAGGGAGAGCGTCTCATCCCCGTATTCGTCACCCCAGAGGACCGCACAAACTTCCTTAGTATTTCAGCCAAGACAAAAGGCCAAATTGAAAAATACATACGTGACGGGATCACGACTATCCGGGAGGCAGGTTCCATTGACGTTGCCAATGAATTACAGCGTCAATGGAACAAAGAAATCAAAGCAGGCACGAAGGATGTTTATATCCAGTTTTACAGGAGTGTGTGTGCCGAGGTTAACGATGGTGAAACGTCCAATCATGAGGGTAAGGATCACCATTAGCCTACTGTAGGCATTTATTGTTGGCTTATTTCTTCATTTCATGTCCATCACTGCCCTCGTGTGGACCTCGAACTATAACTCTTAGTTCCGGGTATGCCTATTATATAGTAAAGGTATTTTAACATTGTCATCATGTTCATTACCTTTTTCAGAAGGCCAGGTATTCTTTTACTGACACAGTCTCGCCGTTTCACTGGGTCTTCTATGAACTTTAAAACAACGGGGCCTGTGTGATGTTCTTTTTGCCTTTGTGGCTGACCCTTAACATTTTTACCTGGGTTGTTCTTCTTCCCTTGTCTGATATATGGTTGAAATGTTTCCTGCAAATCGATATCCAATAAGAGTTAAATATCTCTCTTTTACAATAACATATTATTTTAGTCTGAATCCTTCTTTTCTGTCCACGTTTAGATTCGTCGTCTGATGACGAAATGGAGACGTAAACTTCTGTGCTACAAATTTCTCCTCTACACACAATATCTGTACATTGATTACATCCGGTAAGTACATTAGGAAATGTACATGGATAATTACATGTCACTTGCATAAATAGGTTGAAGTGAGGGTAGCCTCAGAAATGCTTACCATTGTTGGTCAATCACGCAACCGTCAGAGGACTTTGAAATCTTCACTCTGCAATTATTCTCTGCTTGTAATCCAATGAGAAAGGGCTAATTTCATGACGTATTATACGTTTATGGTCCCAAAATAAATATTACTTAAAACATATAAATTAGTCACATTTTACGAATTGTGCGTTTTTGGTCCCCACTGACACACCATACTTGTGTTTTTATAAATATTCAGTCCCTTATGAAATCACGTGCACTGGCGGTAGATGTGACGTCACTAATGGCGGTCAAATTCATATGTCGGGAAGTTGAAGGAGAGAGGAGATGCAAAGACACAGAGTGGAATCAGGAGGTGAGAAAACGATAATCTGTACCACACAATGGTCCTATTTCATAATCAATAACTCGATAAAACGTAGGTGGTGATCGGTAGTTTTTTACTCGTTAAATTACTTAGGTGTTGGAGACATTTCACAGTCAATTAGCCAATGCGACTCGAACCACATGAGCTACACGGCTGAGATGTAGTTACTTATTCCTTTTTTCTTGTAGCTCGATGAAGCTTTAAAGGCTCAATGGAGCATTTAAAGCTCGATCGGTGTTGGAGCCCCACCTGCTAATACCCATCGGTGGAATTACAGACTGCAGATAAACAACAACAGAAAGGTTTGTGAAGTTTAGATTGAATTCGAGGCAGACCTCGCCTTTGTCCCAACTGTTTCAGATTGTTAACTAAAGAGAATTATCATAAGTATACCCGACGCGAGTACCAGGCCCTCAAATGTCTCATTCCTAGTTCTAACAGACTGTGGATATTAGCTCAATTGGGCTATTATTATGGGTGATTGACCTATGATAGCTCAAACTGGGGTAGTCAGGTGATTTTGAAAGAGTCACTGGTTGTTCATGTGTAAGTTCTACCTGTACTGTAGGCATTGATGAAGTCAAATTAAAGCTAATAAATAAACCACACAGTGACAGCAGGGCAAGGCAGGGACCAGAAGTCCTGAAAAAGTGATGACATTTGACATTGCAAGATGGAGGATAAAATACTCTACACATTTTATAGGCATGAAATGGCAAAATTCCATCAAATTGCTTCACTTATCAACATTCAAGGGCTTAAGTACCTTCCTAAGATTCAATTTAGACCAAAATTTGATGTAAAATCTTGAAGAAATAAGTCCGTGATCCCTATGAAAATAACCCAAAATAAGCTAAATTTAACAAATGGCCTACCAGTTCAGCTGGCTCTGTATTGTAATGTAGGTCATGTAATGTTCACCAGAACGGGTACACTTCGAAATCTGTGAAAAATATCATTTTTCGCGTCTCCTGTCTCTTTTATCACGCAAATTTATGCCTCCGCTCGAAAACAACACAGCACACTCCCTCGATTCCATTCCACGTGTGACAGGTACAGGCGATGAATGACGTAGGGTTCGACTTTCGGCACATTATTTATATGAGCGGACACCGAAAGGAAGGAAGATCCATTATAAACAGACAGGGAATGTTCCTCAGCTCAGAACAACACATTGATCAGTGAAATCGTCCTGCCTACCCGGGCCACGTTAAAATAGGAAAAAAACATCGCACAGTCTGATCATCGGCTCTGAATGGACTATTTCCGGCAAGACCAGCTCAACTCGAGCAATTTCTCCTCTTCCGCATGGTTCCATTCTCATTCTTCATTCACAGAATTTCTTGTGTTTCAGTTTTCCTAACTTGATAATTATACCTGACTGAGAAGTTCCCCTCCATACACCATGTACACAATGTGCAACAAACTGTCAAACTGAAAACTGTTTTACCGCGCTAGGCCTAGCGAGTGAGATGCGCGTGCACTGAGACGTTGCTAGGAGTCGCGAACTTTGTATACGCGCAGTGTTTTCTACTGTTGTAGGAATTAAACCGACTTGTTTCACATTCAATTTCTTCTCTTATTGAATTAGTTCTGCTTGGTTGATTTAACCTTTTCAATGTTGATGACGTGCAGTGCACTTCACTGCTTTCTCTCCTCATTGTGTTCATGACGTGCAGCATACGTCCAAGTTCGTTCTGTGACAGTGACGTTGCGTCGGCCGGTCACGTGCGCACGAGAGGTTGCTGATCGCATGACACGTACGAATCTAATGGCGGAGAATTCAACCGACCGTTGATGTTTGAAGACTGATTTCAGACGGATGAGCTCTTCACGGCAATCAAACTCTTTGACAAACTCGATAAAACAAATGGATAGATAGCTGGGAGGGGTTGTTTTATTGCCGGATAGAGCCGAACGACCCACGGAATTGTGTGATCCCGGAGTGTACATGTAAGTTCATTGAGAGGCATCATGGGGTAGTAAAGGAACGAACGAAGCCATGTCAACTTGGCTAAATATCACAGAGAGTATTAACCCTGGTTCAGGCAGAGTCGTTTCAGTGCTTGGCGTGTGATGTTTTAGCGACAGAATTTGATTTTTCGGTCCGTGTAACACCTTTCGCTCTTGCAAACTTGAAAGTAGACAGATGAAAAGCACAACATCACTTTCGTGTTCCGGCTTCTCATCTCGCACAGGAGATGGTACGATAAGGCGGGATTTTGGCGGTTGAAATAGAAACGAGAGATCCTGAAGGATCTTGGCGCCCACCATTGTCCGATAATTGTAAGCTAATGACTAGAGGATCTTTTTGTCCATTGTTACTAATTACAAACGATTGATTTGTAATTTTGTTTACAGAATTTCGAATCTGAGCGAAAAGGATCGGAAAAGGTCACTGAAAAACACTAAGATATAATCTTTCTAAGTTTCAGGAGTTTCAAGATTTCTAGAAACTGTACTTAAGTCGGTTGTTATAATACAAGAGAAATGAGCAAAGTTAGTCTGAAAGTGAATGTACATGTACGGAGGATTCTTCGCCTTTGTTTCATAGTATTTTTTTATTTATTTTTTTGCATGTGTCATCATTGGGTACTGGAAGCGAAGACCAATCTCTTTGACACTTTGGCATGAGCTATGAAACTTACTTAAGATTTTATAATTAAGAACGAGTGCTAATTCTGTTCTGTTTATATGGCTATTTTGAGATATCTCTTTTAAGATACCATGCCTGAAAATAGTAAGATGGTAAACTACTTAATACTGAAGGGATCCGGTCTGCGCAGTAATGTTGAAACTTTGAAAGTGCCTGAATCCTGATTATCTCCCTTGGATCGAAACATGCAGTAGACTACATTTGTCTAGTTGTGACGTCCCTTCATGTAGCCGACCCGCCGGCAGACGAAATGGTGGAGCAGTTCACTAGCTACTGCATGGAATAAAGAAAGCTGATTTAAAATTTGAAGAAATACATTTTAATTCCGAATTATTTGAACTCCTTGATATGGAAGGTGAAGGTATGGATATTCTCTATAGTCAATATATAGAATATACCCCACCGTTTGATCCGCCGACTCTTGTGATGCGACGTCACAACTCGAGAATACCGAATTAATTTGAAGCGTAACTTGGATTTTCGAATCGGACCAAAAAAGGTATCTTGCACTACTAGGCCCGATGTGGGACCTGTGTTTCAAATTTCAGAAAGATCCACGAAATATTTCCTGAGAATTCACGGTAACAATGATTGTTTCAAGGGGAAATTCAAGATGGCCGCCTTGTGGCCATATTGGATTTTCGATTCGGACCGAAAAAGGTATCTTGCACAACTAGACCATAAGGGGAACCTGTGAACCAAATTTGAGAAAGATCCATGCAGTACTTCCTGAGAAATCACGATAACAACTTTGCATGGGAAAATCCAAGATGGAATTTTCGAATCGGACCAGAAAAGGTATGTTGCACAATTGAACCTGTGTATCAAATTTGAGAAGATCCAGGCAGTACTTCCTGAGAAATCATGATAAAAAAAATTCATGGGGAAGTCTAAGATAGCCTCCTGGTGACCCTATTGGATTTTCGATTCGGACCGAAGAAGGCATCTTGCATATCGAGACCCTAAGGGGAATGTGTGTACCAAAATTGAGAAAGATCCATGCAGTAGTTCCTGAGAAATGACGATAAAGTTTCATGGGGAAATCCAAGATGGCTGCCTGGTGGCTATACTGGATTTTCAAATCATACCAGGAAAGATATCTTGCACAACTAGACCCCAAGGGGAACCTGTGTACCAAATTTGAGAAAAATCCAAGCAGTAGTTCCTGAGAAATCGCGATAACAATGTTTCATGGGAAAATCCAAGATGGCTGCCTGGTGGCCATATCGGATTTTCGAATCGGACCAAAAAAGGTTTCTTGCACAACTAGCCCCCAAGGGGAACCTGTGTACCAAATTTGAGAAAGATACATGCAGTAGTTCCTGAGAAATCGCGATAACAAGGTTTCATGGGGAAATCCAAGATGGCTGCCTGGTGGCCATATCGGATTTTCGAATGGGGCCAAAAAAGGTTTCATGCACAACTAGACCCCAAGGGGAACCTGTGTACCAAATTTGAGAAAGATCCATGCAGTAGTTCCTGAGAAATCGCAATAACAAGGTTTCATGGGAAAATCTAAGATGGCTGCCTGGTGGCCATATTGGATTTTCGAATCGGACCAAAAAAGGTTTCTTGCACAACCAGACCTCAAGGGGAACCTGTGTACCAAATTTGAGAAAGATCCATGCAGTAGTTCCTGAGAAATCGCGATAACAAGGTTTCATGGGGAAATCCAAGATGGCTGCCTGGTGGCCATATTGTATTATCGAATCGGACCAAAAAGGTATCTTGCACAACTAGACCCCAAGGGGAACCTGTGTACCAAATTTGAGAAAGATCCATAAAGTAGTTCCTGAGAAATCGCGATAACAAGAATTGTTTACGGACGGACAGACAGACGGACGGACGACGGACTGACGGACGACGGACGACGGACAAAAAGTGATTTGAACAGCCCACCATCTGATGATGGTGAGCTAAAAATAAAATGTCCTAAAAATTCTTATGTTTTCATGTAACGAGAAGAGAGAATATAAGTACACAATATGTGAAAGTTTCAATGCGATTGCGTTATGATTATATTTATCACATGGAACTGAAATCCACAGCTTGTGCTATTTCGTGAAAACAGGGTCTAAATCGAGTCCTTCAGACACGCTTTTAGACGCGAAGGACCCCTTGGACCAAACGCCAGTAAACGTGGTGTTGTGTGGTAACATTATATTGCAACTGCTGGAAGATCTTCTTAGTCCAAGAAGTCATTAAAACTAAAAAATGAAAAGTTATGTTGCATAACGTTTGAAGTTTTCTTAAGTAGAGTAAAGTGACAAAATACCCTGTTACAGATGTTCGTATGTCGTGGTGTAGTGGATACGCACGATGGATCACAAACGCCTTGAAATTTTCTTTTACTGAGTTCGAATCCCAGGAGGGCAACATGTGTGACGTCGACAAGTTATTTCAATGTTTCTCATTTTTTGTAAAAAGAAATTGCATTGAGTATATCTGAAATAAGATTTTAGGCTATCATTATGAACCAATTAAAAGTAAAATAAATATTGTTCACCGATGAAACGATACCGTGTGCACTTTACGGGCTAGTCGAACGTTGAAATCGAACGATCAGTCGCTACCCGTTAAAACGGCAATATATTCGCCAGAATTGTGAATATATTCTCCAATATGTGCATGTGAAATCGATCACAACGTGGTAAAATAATAACGCATTGGTGCCGAACATATGTGAAGCTATCATGGTTCACTGTAACATTGAGTTCGTTGATTGACAGATGCCGCTGACAAGTTGTACATTGCATTGTGATTGACAGAGGGAGAGAAGAAATATACATTCCTATGAGTCGGCTGGCTGTGGGCAAAAACCCCGCTAAACAATTTCATCTCCTTTAAAAGTGGAAAGATGCTGAAGATTTTTCTTCACTATTGCAACTCAGTTCTTGCCAAATAAACAGATTGTGTATTGTTTTCATCAATTTTGGTCTCTGATATATGTTGGCATTTGTGGGAAGTTGATGCTGGGTCGACATCGGGCCTTACAGACTAGTCTTTTGTGTTAAATGCCGTCATTTACATCGGACGACGATACAGCTCATCAATCTCCAATGTACGAGTTGTCACAGCGAAACAGCTCACCAATTACCAGTATACGAGTTGTCAGAGCATTTCCATCATAGCTCTCTAGATTTATATCTAATACCGCTTATGCCGTTGCTAGGGGCCGTGTGGTCATCATCCAAGTTGCCACATGAACAGGTACAATAAAAGCGTACCTGAGATACAACACATATCACGAACTGCTAGATTCTTGGTATGTGCTTTAGAATAGGTTAACCAGAAGACTATTCTGTGAAGTCATATGACGCAGTCAGTATGTCGGCACCTCTTCCCACTTCCCTTATATGTGTTGTAATTGTATTACCCGGATCACACCATTTGTAGATCACTGTCAGGTTATCGCTTAACATTTAACAATTTCTGAAAATGATGTCATTTTAATATCCTTCCCACCTGACTGACATAATTTACTGGCTTACCTATTCATAAATGCGTATTGGCTAAGATCACATTGAGATCACATTATGCCTTGTATATATACTGTGCATACGGAGCTCTTTGTAACTTTGTTCACTGCTGAAGATGCTATAACTAATAGTGAAATATACAGAATGAAATTGTCATGCCTACTCGAAGTTGCTTTTCTTCTCCATAATTGAAGTACAATGGTGTGTTCTGGTGCATTTTGACAGAATATTTAGACTTTGAAGATGATATGTAAATGATGCCCCTAAATGAACTGAATTTTGCGGGTCATCTGTCTGTCTGTCTCTTCGTCTGCTGATCTTTCTTGTCATACCACGTATGCAGTTGGCAATGGATCAGAAGCGTAATGAAAATGACTGACCTTCACCTAATTTATCAAGGTCAAATTTAGCATTAGCAATAATTTTTAAAGGAGTGAAGATAGGCTCTCCAAATTGCAATTAGTGACGGACAAGATGCCTATCTCAGTTACTTGACTGAACCTATTTTCTCAAGGTTCATGTTAACTGCCAACATACAATTCAAATCTAACATTGTCATCATTTTCGTGTGGCTGTGGTTGTCTTCCTGAGCAATCTAGCGAATTTTGCATGTGTTCCAACAGCCTCATGCTTCAAAAGTAACTTAAACCATGCTGTATCGGCTGAGCTGTTGAAACATCCTCCATTTCCTAGCTCTGACATACTGCATCGAAATATGGGTACCATGACAGAGTGATAGATCACACAGCCAGTGAAGGTTCCCGATTTTCATTGAATGTTGTTATTGCGGAAGTAATATTAGCAGAATTTTACAAGAACAATTCGCTGACTTGCAGTGAAAAATTATAGTGAAAGGTATTTATTTTTTATTGTTTGGCATTTTCATTTGCTGGCATTGTTTCAGATAGAATACAACAGCCTATTTCATACAATCAGGAATGACAAGGGGGTTAAAATCCTTATGTTCAAACTTTCGTAGAAAATATAAAAGTGGCAATTTGAAATTTATTTTTATTCGATTTTTTAATGTCGGTGGGCCAATGAAACGCAAAATAAATTTGGTGTTGTCTCGCTGGTGAAGAAATCCCTTTTCAGAGGCACTTCTACCAGGGATGATTCCTGATTGCTCATCCTCCAGGGGTATGTGCCCCACCCTCTGTCCCATCCTAAAAACAATTGCCACCCTTAATAGGGGGTGTGCCCAAATTGGTTAGATCTAAAGCTGTGTGAGTACCAAATTATGTGTTGCAAATTTATATGGGGAAATGCTCTTCGCCCGTTTTTCAAACGAGCTTTCATTGCTCTTCTATCAAAATGTCACGATGGTCAAACATTCTTCCTCCATAGAACTTTAGTTTTACTCACAAAATTTGTCGACTCCAAACTTTTTGATGACATTTTTTCATAGGTGAAATAATTGCTCGTTTTTGTGACGTTTATACTGATGGCCCATTACCGGATATTTCTCCTTCAAACAATGAAGAAAAATGACCATGTTGTGCAAAAATGATTATTGTTTGATTTTGTTTCAGTGAGACTAAATTGTTTGTTGAGAGGACAATGGAAGACTTATCAGTAAAACTGGAACATCTTGAAAAAGAGACAGGATCACTGGTTCAGGATGATGAGATAACGTACGGGCATTCTGCAAATGTATCTTTGAAAGATGGAAACATAACAGTGAAGACAGAACCAACAGCCCAGTATGAGGATGGAGAACAACAAGGTGGTGTTGAGCATGATCCATGTGAACAAGTACCGGTAAGCCAAGAAAAACATTTCTCAATAGGATTGAAACCAGATCTACATAAAAATACTGTTATCTCATGCATATCTGGCATCAGCGCCCTCATTTCCATGTTCTGTTTACGGACCAGTCACAGAATTTCTCCACGACTTAGAGATGTATGTTTGAAACGTCAAGGCCAGGGGCCGATTTCATGAAACCTCACTTGACTTGACTTTTTCAAGGGCGATTTTCGCACTTGACCAAGTGCACTTCAAAAAAATCTCAAGTTGTGTTTCACCAAACGTTTTTGGCCGCACTTGGTCAAGTGATGTTTGAAGTGAGCTTTTTGGAACTCTTTTGTGCGATTTGGTAATAAATAGTACCCCCGCAGAATCAAGTGCATGCTCAAAATACTTGATGCGCCGAAGCCGATCGGTAGAATTTGAGGTGTCAAATAAATATGTCTGTGCCATGTTTGGCCCTATGAGATGAAGAACAATGCCCCTACGTGTATTATGATGCATGGGCAGAGGGAAAAAACTCATTTTCGACACCATCTCCCCGTCGTATTGGTCATTTCAAGTACGTTTTTATTTCAAGTGCGGTTTTCAAGGGAGGTCATACCACACTTGAACTCAAGTGCGATTTCAGGTTCAAGTGAACTTTCATGAAAAGCAAAAACTCAAGTCAAGGGAGATTTTTAAGTGCACTTGAACTTTCAAGTATGAAAATTGTCTCAAGTGAGGTTTCATGAAATCGGCCCCTGGTCACAACTGGCTGATCTTGTGATATTATATGAACACAGAAATATCTTCTTGAATTGATCGATATATTTAAGTTCATATATTTAATGTTAATCGAATATTATAGTTTCTAGAGAATAAAATATCAATCTGAGGAAACAAGTTAAAATTTATGAGAAGATGAGTTTTACATATACCGTATACTTGTTGCCATCTCGCTGCAAAGTGAAACGGGCCAGACGTGTGACCTTGATCTGCCGACAGCTAGGTCTTTCAACAATGAAGCCGGTTCTTGGCCCCAAATCTTAAATCAGCCACATGCAAGATATGGAGATTTTAATAGGATTGAACAGCTTTTAGATACAGTTCTAATGGCTCAGGGTGGAGTATGCTCAAGTTTATATTAAATTCACAAACTGTAATTAATTATACACGCAGATTTTTGAACATGTTTTTACTAACTAAGCGTATTGAAGTTAAAATATGTTGTTATGAAAATAAGGCTGATGGTTTTTTTTTCAATTCAGCCCTTTCTCAAGAAGTGTTCTGGTGACGAGCAGACACGTGTGGATGACTTGTTCCCTGACAGACCATTCCCTGTGACCATGTACAGGGTAAACTTGACGGGAGAAAATACAAAACTGCCCAACGAATGTACTGGTGAAAAATCATATAAATGTTCATTCTGTCCATATAGCTCTTCAAAGAAAGGGACCCTAGAGGAACATGAAAGAACACATACTGGCGAAAAACCATATAAATGTTCATTCTGTCCATATAGCTGTTCAAAGAAATGGCACCTAAAGGAGCATGAAAGGACACATACTGGCGAAAAGCCATACATGTGCTCCCTCTGTCCATATAGCTGTTCAAGGAAAAGATATCTGAGGAAACATGAAACGATACATACTGATGAAAAGCCATATAAATGTTCACTATGTCCATACAGGTTTTCACAGAAAAGACACCTTAGAGAACATGAAAGAACGCATACTGGCGAAAAACCGTTTAAATGCCAACTCTGTTCATTTAGCTTTACAAGGAAAAGGGGCCTAAAGGAACATGAAAGGACACATACTGGCGAAAAACCGTTTAAATGCCCACTCTGTTCATATAGCTGTACAAGGAAAGGGAGCCTAACGGAACATGAAAGGACACATACTGGTGAAAAGCCATATCAGTGTTCACTGTGTCCGTTTAGCTGTTCACAGAACGGGAGCCTAAAGGAACATGAACGGACACATACTGGCGAAAAACCATATAAATGTTCACTCTGTCCATACAGCTGTTCACAGAAAAGACGCCTTAGAGAACATGAAAGAACGCATACTGGCGAAAAACCGTTTAAATGTTCATTCTGTTCATATAGCTGTTCACATAAGGGGAACCTAAAGGGACATGAAAGGAAACATACCGGTGACTTGCCATACAAATGCTCCCACTGTCCGCATATGTTTTCACAGAAAGAAGAGCTAAGGAGGCATGAAAGAACACATAAAACATTCTGGTGATTTTTCATACAAATGCGCCCACTGTCCATATAATTTTTCAGAGAAAGGGGGTCTAAAGCAACATGAAAGGATACATACGGGTGAAAAGCCATATAAATGTTCACTTTGTCCATATAGCTGTTCACAGAAAGGGAGCCTACAAGAACATGAAAGAACGCATACTGGTGAAAAGCCATACAGCTGTTCACGCTGTCCAAATAGCTGTTCACACAAAGCGAATCCAAAGGCACATGAACGGACACATACTGGTGAAAAGCCATACAAGTGCTTCCTCTGTCCATATAGCTGTTCAAAGAAATAAGAGCCAAGGAAACGTGGACGGATACACACTGGTGAAAAGCCATATCAATGTTCTCTGTCCATACATCTGTTCTCAGAATTTACATCTAAAGGAACATGAAAGGACACATACTGGTTAAAAGCCAAACAAGTGCTCCTGCTGTCCATATAGCTGTTCAAAGATAAGCATCCTACATACATGACAGGAACACGAACACATAATAACACATAATACTTAATAGCCATAGAAGTAGTTCCTCTGACCATATACCTTTGCATAGTCAGTTTTGGCTTTTGTTTTTGGCATACATTTTAGTAAGGATTGTTTATTATGTTTGAAATGGAACAGCTTGAACGACTAATAAATGTTTTCATATATGCTATGATATTATAGTGAAATAGTATTTTGGTTCAAGGGTATTTTTAGGTTCAACTTCATATAAAATAGTGCATACGGAAATACATGTATATAAGGTAAAAAACAATGCATACAATAGCCAAGTCTGAGGACAACAATAGCCAAGTCCGTGGACAACAATGTGTCTAGACCTGTGCCTTTTCAACGACACAAAGACCCAGACAATAGTTCCTGCATGAAGTATCGACCACCCATTTAGAGTGGGTGCAACGTCTTGTTTAACTGTGGCCCAGAGCCTTCTTCTCGCCGCATTTTAACCTCGGTGTAATCAGAACGTTAATAAAGTTAGACCGCGCTTCGCAGTTCGCAGTTCGCAGTTCATTATTGGAGGAGACCAGCAATTAGTTCCTTAACAGGAGAAAATATACAGATGTGTTATTATGCATATAAAGTGATATTACAGGTGTTTAAATGGCATACGATACAGGCATGAGAGAAATAGTGGCATATACATGTTGTCCTAATCGCAATGTATTATGAGAACTTTAAACTCCAAAACTCTGTCTAGCAAGAGAGAATGTCATGCTCTATATCTTTGTATATTCATATCCCAAATCTGACGCCAGGGGGCGCTGCCAGGAGCGCTGTTATGAATCGCTGAATGAATGGTCTCGAATACCGAACTGTGAACCTCGGTCTGATATTCATGCCAGTAGTAGTATAAGAGTATTTAAAGTCACATTGCCCTCTTTGCACTTAAACTTGAGGGGTAACTCGTGATTTCCCTAAAGAATCCGACAGGGGGCGCCACCAGCTCAAGGCATGTACTGACATGTTATGGATTGCATCAGCCTTGGCTGTGTGCCAAGTGTTGACCACTATAGTTCGGTTAACCTTTGACCTTTGTATTCTTCCGCGGTGATGCGGTCATGTCTGGCGGTGATGCGGTCGCCTCCGCGGAGAAAAAGTAGTCCCCAGAAAACAAATACACTGCATGGTCTGATTGGGTCGTATGAGGTATCATTGTGAAGCTTAGGTGAGGGGGCATCTGATGGGCTGGGGGTGGAGTTGAAATAGCGTCATTCTGTGCATGCGCGGTGGCTAAAGGGTATGGAAATAGACGTTTTGGAGCTAGGGGAGCCACTATTGGGCCAATTGGGTCGAGTGAGGTATTAATGTGAAGCATTCATGAAGGGGCATCTGACTGGACTAGTGGTTCGGGCGTTGTCACCATTTTGCGCATGCGCAAACAGGGAATTGTGGGAAAAGGCTATGGAAATACACGTTTTGGGATCTAGGGGAGCTCCTAATGGGCCGATTGAGTCGTATGAGGTATCCATGTGAAGCATTCGTGAAGGCGCAGCCGACGGGATGGGCGACACGTGGAACTGACGTCATTCTGCGCATGCGCAGTAGACCAAGATTATGTAAATAGACGTTTTGGGATCTAGGTAAGCCCCTAATGGGTCGATGGGGTCAAGTGAGGTATCAATGTGAAGGATACGTGAAGGGGCATTCGCCTGGACTATTGTATTGGTCGTTGTCAACATTCTGCGCATGCGTAGACGGAATTATGGGAAAAGAGTATGGAAATAGCCGTTTTGGGGTTTAGGTGGACTACTAATGGTCTGTTGGAGTCGAGTGAGGTATCAATGTGATGCATACGTGAGGGTGCATCCGACTGGGTGGGTGTGAGGTAGGAATATCGTCATTCTGCGCATGCGCAGGCAGGCCGTAGTATGGAAATATACATTTTTGGGCCGATGTGAACCACTAGTGGTCCAAATGGGTTGTGGAAGGTGTCAAAGTAAAGCTTTTGTCGGGTAGCGTCATAATGGCGTGTTTTTTTATTGCAAGTCGAGTCAACCTGCGCATGCGCGGTTGGGTGTAGTAAGTAAAGTGGTCATGTTAGGGAAGTGAAGGAAGGTATTTGGTGTAGAGATGGACCACTGTTACTTCGAATGCATCGTGTGGGGTGTCATTTTGTAGCTCTCGGGGTGCAGACCCCGATTTGTGGCTGTCCACGTCATCTGTCATGTCATGGGTGACGTCATCAGGACGAGTAGTAGCGCAAATTAGCATTTTGGGACAGTGAAGGAAAGTATTTGGAGTGGAGAAGGGCCATCCTTGGTCCGAATGTGTCGTTGGAAGTGTCATCTTGCAGTTCTCGGGATGTAGACTCCTTTTAAGGGATGTCCAAAGTATCTGTGACGTCATCGGTGACGTCATCAGTACGAGTAGTAGCGAAAGTGAGCATTTTGGGTCAGTGAAGGAAGGTATTTGGTCTAGAGATGGACCATCCATATCTGTCATGCACAGATGAACTGATGAGGGACACATGTTCATTCCTATATCTACAGACACTACCACCACCACACACACACACCACCACCAACACCACCACCACCACCGGGCGTTGACGGGCGTCAACGCCTGGTGGTGGTGGTAGCCCCCGTATGGCAGCGCTCTTGGATCGGAGCTCTCGGAGCTCAAAGCTTGTGGAGATCAAAGCCCGGAAATAACGTCATCGTAGGCATGCGCGTGTACCTATGGTGCACCCGTACCCGGGTGCACCCTATTCCATACGGGATTTAGGGTACAGGGTGCACCATAGGTACACGCGCATGCCTACGATGACGTTATTTCCGGGCTTTGATCTCCACAAGCTTTGAGCTCCGAGAGCTCCGATCCAAGAGCGCTGCCATACGGGGGCTACCACCACCACCGGGCGTTGACGCCCGTCAACGCCCGGTGGTGGTGTTGGTGGTGGTGTTGGTGTTGGTGGTGTTGGTGGTGGTGTGTGTGTGTGTGGTGGTAGTGTCTGTAAATATAGGAATGAACATGTGTCCCTCATCAGTTCATCTGTGCATGACAGATATGGATGGTCCATCTCTAGACCAAATACCTTCCTTCACTGACCCAAAATGCTCACTTTCGCTACTACTCGTACTGATGACGTCACCAATGACGTCACAGATGTTGTGGACATCCCGCAAATCGCGGGAAAAAATTGGCACCGAGCCAATTATAAAACATGTTCTTTCGCTACTACTCGTACTGATGACGTCACCGATCACGTGACAGATACTTTGGACATCCCTTAAATGGAGTCTACATCCCGAGAACTGCAAGATGACACTTCCCACGACACATTCGGACCAAGGATGGCCCTTCTCCACTCCAAATACTTTCCTTCACTGTCCCAAAATGCTAATTTGCGCTACTACTCGTCCTGATGACGTCACCCATGACATCACAGATGACGTGGGCAGCCACAAATCGGGGTCTACACCCCGAGAGCTACAAAATGACACCCCACACGATGCATTCGAAGCAACAGTGGTCCATCTCTACACCAAATACCTTCCTTCACTTCCCTAAAATGACCACTTTACTTACTACACCCAATCGCGCATGCGCAGGTTGACTCGACTTGCAATAAAAAAACACGCCATTATGACGCTACCCGACAAAAGCTTTACTTTGACACCCTCCACAACCCATTTGGACCACTAGTGGTTCACATCGGCCCAAAAATGTATATTTCCATACTACGGCCTGCCTGCGCATGCGCAGAATGACGATATTCCTACCCCACACCCACCCAGTCGGATGCACCCTCACGTATGCATCACATTGATACCTCACTCGACTCCAACAGACCATTAGTAGTCCACCTAAACCCCAAAACGGCTATTTCCATACTCTTTTCCCATAATTCCCTGTCTGCGCATGCGCAGAATGTTGACAACGACCGATGCACTAGTCCAGGCGAATGCCCCTTCATGTATCCTTCACATTGATACCTCACTTGACCCCATCGACCCATTAGGGGCTTACCTAGATCCCAAAACGTCTATTTACATAATCTTGGTCTACTGCGCATGCGCAGAATGACGTCAGTTCCACGTGTCGCCCACCCCGTCGGCTGCGCCTTCACGAATGCTTCACATGGATACCTCATACGACTCCATAGGACCAGGAGTGGCCCACCTAGACCCAAAAACGTCTATGTCCATACCCTTTTCCCACAATTCCCTGTCTGCGCATGCGCAGATTGGTGACAATGCCCGAGCCAGTTGTTTGCGCATTCTAATCGCATTTTCCAGGGCCTCGATGGGTGGTGACTCTTTGTCTTCATGATGGACCTGTGCGTGGGGTCGCCTTTCATTTCAAGCGGTAGTAAGGTATACTGTTCATAGATCGCCATGGCTGTTTTCCTGATGCGGGGTCGCATTTCGGTGTACGCCTGTTGTAAGTTATCCTGTCCCGCGTCCTCGATCGCTTCAGCGTGAGTATTGATAGATGCTGTCACAATACGATCCCAGAAGGTGGGTTCTGCCTCACTTTCCTGAGATGTAGGCTGACTGTCTGAGGTCAAGCTCTCTGTATCAGTAGATAGACTGTCAGCAATTCCGGTTTCGGTATCAGCCGATACACTCTCATCCGCTTCTTCAGTGGGCTCCTCGGCGTCTTCAATCCCATGTATATTTTTCTGGTGTCGCATCATATCGTAATGTCTGGTGAACGTGCGTTCGCACTCAAAGCAAGTATAAGCCATGCCGACGGTTGAACGTCGACTGAGCGTGTTTTAGTAATACACTTGCTTTTATAGACGCCCGTCAACGCTTAGCTTAACGCTTCAACGCCTTCGAGAATGTGGGGAAAGGAGATAGAAGGCATCCTCGACACTGGGATGAATCACTATCGGCTCTTCAATTCGGAACGGCGGATCGACCTCCATAGGTTCTTCCATTCGAGGATGTAGGGACGGGAGATGAAAGGGCTCCTGGACACTGGGATCTGTCACCATCGGCTCTTCAATTCGGGGCGGGGGATCGACCTCCATGGGTTCTTCCACTCGAGGATGCATTCCCATGGGAACTGCAATATCCGGTCTGGAGAGTGGCGAGCGTGATCCGTGTATGACACTATGGTGACGTTTCAATTGACTGGGATGCTTAAAGACTATATCACACTCTGCACATGTGTGGGTGGGTCCTTTGTGGCATGCACGTGTGTGACAACGTAAACTGTCCAGGCGATGAAAGGGCTTCCAGCAAGTCGTACACGTGAACATTGTTGTAGAGTGTCTGCTGAGTGAAACGTCGATTGTGCGTGTTTTGTGAATACACTTGCTTTTATAACGCCAGTCAACGCCTAGCTTAACGCTTCAACGCCCTGGTGAACAAGCTCACAAGCTTTCATTTTTCTAGACACCAAATCCTCGAAATTGGATGACGCCCACCAACGCTCGTTGTTACGCTTTAACGCCCATCTCAACGCCATAACGTCCTTC
>JAVTVY010006584.1:0-37040 GCA_036873755.1 Hanleya hanleyi | reverse complement strand
TTTTGGACTTGAAAAATTGTTCCTGTCCACAGCTTCTCGACTCCACCCTATGTCTCCTGAACTAGGTCCCGCCCACCCCCACCCTCCCTCCCCCCAATTTTCATATATTCCGGGAGATTATATGATGCTACACTTATTCAACCTATGCACTACCTTCAGGAGGATGTCCCCACTCCCGGGGCACCAAATGTTACACAGCTTCTCAGCCTCATGTGATACTAACATAAGGTACGAGATGCAGTGTACATTGTTTATACACACACATACCGAATCACCTACAATATATTATTTTATAGTAATTACTAATAGGTTGATGGCATTATTTCAGGAATACAATGTGAAATAACCGGCGGAGGTTCTCGCAGTGCTGAACCCCTGTTAGTTGTGAATTTCATGTCGCCTTAAAATGAAGGACACCATTTCCTTCAATTCTGCTGTCCAGTCCTTCTATTCCACATCACATAATTTACCTAAAGCTTTTGCAGGAACCACATTTTATTTCAGAAGTATAACACAAAATAACTGGCGGGAGAATCCTCGCAGTACTGAACTCCCACTAGTTTTGAATTTCGTGTCGCCGTAAATGGAGGACAACATTTTCTTCAATTTTGCTATCAAATCATTCTATTCCACATCATATGATTTACCCTAAAACTTTTGTATGAACCATATTTTATTTCAGAAGTATAATAGGAAATAACTGGCAGTATCCCCGCAGTATCGAACCCTTGGTAGTTTTGAATTTTATTTCGCCTTAAATGAAGGACCCAATTTCCTTCAATTTTGCTACCAACTAATTGCGTTCCACATAATATGATTTACCCTAAAGCTTCTACACGAACAATATTTTATTTCAGAAGTATAATATCAAATAACTGGCGGGGGAATCCCCGCAGTACCGAACCCCTGTTAGTTTTGAATTTCGTGACGTCTTAAATGAGGGTCAACATTTCCTTCAATTTCGCTATCAAATAATTGTATTCCACATCATGTGATCATCTTAGCTTTCTAAGGGCATTTCACGTTTCACTTAACACTACCTTTAGATTTTCGCTGTGATTCGGCATGTATTTCACACGGCGCCATCTATCTAGAGGGAGATAATCCAGTTCGAAAGTTGTTCCCAAAGCATGAGGTCAAATGTCGGCCCCATTTAAACGAGCCAATGAAATTATCTGTATTCAAATATTTCTCACACATGCAAACATGTCAGTTTCACGAGGCGCAAGACTGGGGGAGTCTACGCGAGACCAAAACGAAGTTGTACAAATTAGCTATTTTATTTCTCATTCTAGTGGAGCATGCTTCTTTGTTTATCTTAAGAAACAAACGGCCTAACATATTTGAAAACAAAATAAAATGGGCGGCAGACCACAGGAAAATGATATGCTTTTTATTTTGTGATGGGGGCACTTCGAGGCCCACCATGGGATCATTTCAATCAATCGCTTTCTGGAGGTGTGTCTTCGTTGTATGAATGTGATTGCACCGATGTCGGATGTAACGGGGCCAGTCGGATGTGACCATTTGGGAAACGCCCTATTACACTCAGATAGCACCCGTTACCGCATGGCTATGAGCAGAAGTTTCTACGTATGACCGTGCCATGCGTTCGGATGATGCATATGATTTACCCGAAAGCTTTTGCACAAACCATTTGTGTCCACACATGTAACTTACTATAATAATTACACCTGAGTTCCTAAAGTTTGGGTGCACACTGTGCATATGATCAATTTCCCGAATTGAATTGAATTCAACCTTGTGGTTCTTCAGACTGACAGAGGATGACCTGCAGTTGTCAGTGTGGTTGTCTCATGAACAGCTTTCTATGGCCTTCATGTAAGCACACCTACTAGTACCCTCGAGGAGAGCATGTCTCCACCCCCAGGGCGCCGAGCCCCACCCTCTTATCTCCCAAACTAGCTCTCGCCCGACCCTCATATATTGTGTTTGAGCATATATATCCGATATATCTTGAAAAGTTGAAATCTGTGTGTAGTCTGCAATATTGGTATAATTCTGCCACCCCTCAATGAATTGCAATCCCAAAAGGTCTTGATTTATCAGGCAAAGACACAGGTTTTTGTATTTGGTAAGTAGGTCCCTTGCCTATAGATCTTGCTTGGAATTGTTTTTCGGGTGCCAATCCGCCTCTAGACGCGACCTGGGGGCCAAGTTAAAATTGCATTTCTAGACAATAACTTCTGAAAACCTTAAAGATTCTTTCCAAATTTGGTGTGTGGGTACCTTGCCTCAAGGTCTGGCTTGAAATTGTTTTTCGTGTTGATTCGTGTATAGGTGGCGCCACCTGAAAGCTAAGTTAAAAGTGTTCCCAGACAGTCACTTTTGAAAACCTAGACCGATTCATTCCAAATTTGATGTGTAGGTACCTCGCCTCAATATCTCGCTTGGCAGTGTTTTTCGTGCCGATGCGCATATAGGTGGCACCACCTGGGGGCAAATTTAAAATTATGTTTCCGGACAATAACTTTTTAAGACTCGAATGGATTCTTTCCAAGTTTGGTATATGGGTACCTTACCGGAAGGTGTCGCTTGGGATTGTTTTACTTGTCGATCTGCTCATGGTGGCACCACTTGTAGGCCAAGTTAACATTATCTATTTCTAATGTCAAGGAATTAAGATCTCGGTTGGGATTATTTTTTTATCACTATCTGCCTATATGTGGCGCCACCTGTGAGCCGAAGTAAAATTGCATTTTCGGACAGTAACTGTTGGACCTGAACGGATTTTTTCAAATCTGGTTTGTGGGTACCTTCCCTCAAGGTATCTTTTAGGCCATGTTAATGTTGTTTTTCTTAAGTTTTACGTTTTTACTCTCTTCACAAATAATGAATGTTTCCTTTACTAAGGATGCAAAAGGGGTGCTTCTAGATCGTATTCGATCGACTGTATCTAGTTATATACCAGGTACAACCGTAAGATTGTTTAGAATAAAAATAGAGTTGAGTGGCACAAATTGCGCATTTCCTTGACACTGACCTCGCTGTTAGAAGGTAGATACTGTTGTTCTCGATCATCCGTCACCACGAACATAGTACCTGTATTAATTTTATTCAATCACGGTTACCTGTTTTGCTTAATTGGCTGTCGCACTTTGAATTACTAGTTTAGGATTAGTAGTAGCTAATGCGTTCTCTTGATGCCATAAATGATGTTATTACTGGTTAACCATGCACTTTTCCATCACTAATGTTACAATCAGGCCCGAGCGATTTGGATGTAGGCCTACCACAGACTTTTGGGGCAAGTTAATTGTACTCAGTTATTATGAAGGGCCTAATTTTCATATTTGTGAGCCACAACGTCGGTTAAGATGGGTTGCACTACGTCTCTAGTGACTTCTCCTCTGGGGACATGTTTATACATTTACCTTAGCTCGCTTTGGGGATATCTAGGATATCGAAACGTGAATATGATAATCAGCGATGCCACCCGTATGACGAAGAATATTTGTTTGGACATCTCGGTTAAATATCATGGTAGTTTTTTTTAACTTAACATCGCTCTTAATATTTGGCTAGGAAGGGCAAACTGCTAATATATATATGACAATTCGGTTGCATTAGCAACCGCTGATGACTTGTGCTACGCGTCTTCCGTCATCGCTCAGTCTTCCTCGCTAAGATGCTGAACAATGCCAAGGACTTCAGCGACGTCACTGTCACTGGACTCACACAAGGAAGGCTCGCACAAATTGTCTCTAGATTGTAGTGTGTAGTCCTTCACACTAGGAAAAAATGTGACACAACACAGATTTGCTGAAATTTTGCTGAATTTGTCGGACGATCAGAAAGCCTGCACTTTTTTGCAACCTTAGAAGCAAGTAGAAATGCAAGAGCGGTACACTCGGGAGATTTGATGCTCGTATCATTCACTTTCATATTCGCTCCATATCAGTTCGGAAGATTCTCAACAAGCCAAAGCATGCGTATTTTGAATTGCGTGAAACCAGACTAAAAACTTCAGCCGATTGTAGAGAAAGATTCATGGTAGTCCTATCTGGCCTGGGCTTTTTGGGACCTGTCCTGGCCTGGGGGCCATTTCGCCTCCCAATAAATATTTTTGTACCCCATGAGGGATATGAAACTTACCACAATACACCCTTGGGTCAAGATATATATAAAAGCTACATTCCCGATTATTTTTGCGAACCCAGAGTTACCTGCCACTGATCCGGTGACGTCACATCCGGTGACGTTACAATTCGGGCTCAAAGTCCATTTCGGGGTCAAATGTCACTTCCGGGTCAAAGGTCATTTCCGGTCACTTGACGGCCCAGCAATAGGTATCTGCCCCTAAATAAGACCGTACCCCTCAGTTTTTTCAATGTTAGTCCCAATGGAGAACCCAATCTTAGATATTTGCGGAATGGGATAGTTTCTCTGCCTCAAGCTGCAGAATACGATGGTAGGGGTCTCGAGGCCATGGGGTGAATTTCGTCCTCACTCAGGCTTCCCTGGTACGTACATGTAGCCAATATCTCAGATCAAGCTGCCGTCTATGTTTCGGTTATTAGTCGGCGGACTCTCAGAATCAGCTGGCATATTCTCAACATCTGCTTTGGCTTTTTGTGCCTCGGCGTCTTTACTCCCATGTATATTCGTCTAGCATCATATCGTAACATCTGGTGAACGTGCATTCGCAAGTATGAGCCATGTTGAACGTCGAATGTGCACGTTTTGGGGATACACTTGCTGTTGTGGACAGTAACGCCCGCCAAAGCTCAGTTTAACGCTTCAACGCCCTGGTTAAATAGTTCAGAAGCTCTGACTTTTCTATATATTTCATGGAATTGACACTAACTTATCGAAATACCGTGACGCCCGTCAACGCTCGTCGTTACGCCTTAACGCCCGTCTCAACGCCTTGGTGCCCTATCTTAACGCATTAACGCGTTATTTTAACGCCTTAACGCCCTAGCGTAACACCATAACACCCTATAGTAACGTCTTATTGCATGTGTGGTACACCCGCACCCTGGTGTATCCTATGCCCTACGAGCTATACATCTAACTGACAAGAACGAATATAGCAGATGCAGCCCCATTGATGGCTTCTGATTGGACAAGAGTATATTTATATTGTAAACATACCCAACGCGGCTCCCCCTGCGTGGGTATGATGTGATGGAGGGGATAATAGACTATATGAATACTCGTGAACGTGTTTATCTTTCTTTCTCTCAACTGTCTCCATCATGGCGTTAATACTTCATGGGACTAGGTATAGAAGACGTTAGAGCGTTACGGCGTCTCTGCGTTAAGACGAGTGATCAGCAACACCACCACCACCACCACCACAAACCACCACCACCCCGCACTCATTCATCCTCCTCCTCTTTCTCACACGCACACACACAGGTAAATCTACCTGGTAGCCAGAGCGAACATGGCTTCATCTTCACAAACGCGCTCCTTTTGCATTCCTGAAACTACCTTTCTCTCCTACTCCTGGAGTGCGCAGAAAGGGTATGATAAATTAGTAAATATTAATGTGATAGGAAATAAAATAGTTTTGGCCCACTTTCCATCGCGAAAAAACAGAAATTTTGACGAAAAATGACGAAAACATCACTTTTTTGGGGTACCCCATGTGGCCGCCATCTTGAACTTACCCATGATCCTCTATTTGGGTAGAGGCAAATAGGCTCAAAATGACCCTAATATGATAAACTATAAAGTCAGCGCAGAAAGCCGGCCTAGTAGGGTTAAGATAGGGAGTTAACGCCATACGATAAGGTTCAGGATGTTAACATAGGGCGTTAAGGCATTCAGATAGGGCGTTGAGTCTTTACTGTAAAACTCTCCACAAAGGTCAGAGGGTAAATATACTGGGTTTCTGCTTTCTCTACCCATAAGGGACAACTGGGTTACTTCCCTTGATTTTTGCTTCCCCGAAATTGAGAGACTATACTATCTCAACAACAACAACAACAACAAGAACATTCCCATGACTCACCAGGTGTAAATCCGTTTTCCGGATCTTTTTCGGGGAACGTTTTACATGTGCCCACCCATGGCTTGATCGGCTTGGAGGAATATTTCACAAGGATGCCCTCCACGACTCAGTAGGCCCATTATAGGTCCACCTCGATCCCAAAACGTCCATTCCAATGCCCTTTTCCCACAATTCCCTCCTGCGCATGCGCACCATTGCACTATTTTTACTCTCCACCAATCCAGTGTGACGCTACTCCACGAGAGCTTCAAACTCATACCTCACGCGACCTATTCGGATCACTACTGGTCCACCGCGACCTCAAAACGTCCATTCTAATGCCATTTACTCACAATTCCTTGTCTGCGCATGCGCCCCATAGCCTTACTTCCACTGCATACCCATCCAGTTTGACGCTCCCTCAGGAGTGCTTCACTTTGATGCCTCAAACGACCCAATTGGACCAATATTGGTCCACCCAGACCTCAAAACGTCCACCCCAGATCTGCCTATTCACTACGCATGTGCACGATAACTTTTCAGAGAAAATCACCCCATGGCCTCGAGACCCCTACCATAGTGTTCTACAGCTCGAGACAGATTAAAACACCGAACATCGCAAATGTCTGAGTGGGTTCCCCATTGGGACTAACATTAAAATAACTGAAATGTACGGTGCCAGGTCATTGTCCACTGCGCCAGAATGGGCCTAATATGTCCACCCCAGATCTTTTCAGCAAAGTCATCCCATGGCCTCGAGACCCCTCACATCATCTTTTACAGCGCGAGACAGTAAGAACAAGGTGCCACTCGCCATACCGCATATATCTCTGAGTGGGTTGTACAGTGCCAGGTCATTGTCCACTGCGCCGGAATGGGCCTAACATGTCCATCTCAAAACTTTTCAGCAAAAGTTATCCCATGGCCTCGAGACCCCTCACATCATCTTTCACAGCGCGAGACAGAAAGAACAGGATACCACTCGTCATACCGCATATGCCCATTGGAACTAACATTGAAATAGCTGAAGCGTACGGTCTTAGCTAGGGGCAGATAACTCTTGCTGGGCCGTCACGTGACCGAAAATGACCTTTGACCCCGAAGTGACATTTGACCCCGAAATTACCTTTGACCCCGAAATGCCCTTTAACCCGGATGTGACGTCACAGGATCAAGGGCAGCTAACTCTGGACGCACACAAATAGTCGGGAATTGAGCTTTTATATACTAATGTCAAGCTCTATCGGAAAATGTAAATAAATCGATGATTTCTCGGTCAGATATTTCGATTTTTTGTTCATGTCATTTCTTCGAAAAAACAGCATGTTAAATTAGTGAGTTATTGTCTGATATGAAATAAAATAATTTTGCCCACTTTTCCATGGAGAAAAACGACAAACATCAATTTTCTGATACCCAACATGGGCGCCATTTTGAATTTGACCATGATGCTCTGCTCGGGGGGTCATACAAGTAGGGTACAAATGACCCTAATATGATAAGCTACAAAGTCACGGAGTGACAGCTCTCAAGTTTTTGTCGTTCCGGAAATAAGACAGAAAGTTTTGTATGGGGGCCATAATGCCCGCTCCCCGTCCAGTCCTGGTAGGGTTAATTGTGTATCATTAATTCTCCGTGCTGTAGGTGGCCGCCCGCCTCTCGATGCCGATAACACAGTCGAAATGACGGTAGTGGTAAAGATATCTCCTGTCGGTTTGATCATATTCACAATCCTAGCTATACTTGGTGTTATACTGGCAATCGGATTCTTGGCATTCAACATTCGCTTCAGAAAACTCAGGTGAGTAATGGACATACGTGATATAAATGGTACAATTTAGTTATCAGGTGTGGAGACAGTGCTACTGCAATAACAGGAATGTAGATGCTGTGTCTTAGTCCTTGTCATTATTTATAGTTCGATCACAGTTATATATATAAATATCTTTTTGAGGGATCATTGAGGGGATGATGTAGTGGTAATTATTTGTCGAGTAATAGGAAAGAGTATCTTATTGGGTGTATTTTTGTTGAATATGGCACAGTCATATACCAAAATGTTCCTTGTCCCCTGGAGAATCCTACTAGAATATGTTTGGTATGCATGTATATCTAGATAAAAAAAACTATAAAAAAAACACATTTGTTCTTGGGACTGCCAGCAGGAGGCCATAAAGACTAAACACACAATAATGAGGAGAAAAGAAATTTCTATGTTGGATTTGCGACAACAATGACTATGTTAGATATGGAAATTATTTTCGAAAGTATTTACAAAAATAAAAAAAATTCTTTATCAGTAACTGTCTCATGTGTGAAATTAGCCTACCTGAAATGTGAATCAAGCAACAGATGTGTGTGTCAATTGGCATTTGGTGGCAAATCCGTCATGTAAAGACACATACAATAGGTGATTACATGTGGGGAACCATTCAACCAAGGAGTGAAAAGGGCCAAGTGTATTGCACGCAAAGTGTTGCCGATTGAAGTTGTCTTACATGACGGGTCTGCCCATTTGGTTATGCAGCTTCATTTGAAACCTGGCACAATACTGACTGGATGCGAAAGAATGGGTCAAAACAGGCATTAATCCAGGACATTTTCCCCACTGCACACATTGGTTTACATGTACATGCATTAGGTTATCAGATCAATACAGCTTGGCAGCTTCTTTTCCATTTATCAAAGTCTTTTTTAAAGCAGAGACAATAAGGACTTATTAAAAGTACTTTCAACATTGTATGTTTACGTCCACTGGCAGTCCTAAGAACAGCTTTTTTTTTCTCGAATTTTATTGGTGTAGATATTCATGCACATCAAACATGTTATAGTGGAATTCTTCATGAGAAAAGGAACATTTTGATAAACGGCTTTACCAGATTCGTTCCTCTTACTCGAGTTTCAAATAATTTCAACTAAATTTGCCGCCAACGGAGATAACGAGCGAAAACCGAATGCAAATCTTCTCTATTTTTTATGTTGTATGTTAAACGGTGGAAATATAAATTTGTTTTGTAAACATTTGGCACTTCAGCTTCGCCCCGCTAACAAGCATGGAGATTGAAAGCTTAATTTTCGTAGAATTTTATTCTTCATAATTCTTTCACTAAGCTACAATTTTGAGTATATATATCAATAAAATGCCAGAATAGAAAATTTGATGCCTCTTCGGTACTTTAACCATATCTGACCTGGCGATTTTATCGACTCAAAAGGATGTCGATACGGCCACATATATATGCCAGTAAGATTCATTTTAACTCCTTCCAATTGTGGGTGATAGGGAAAAGTTTGCATGTAACAAAAAATTCCATCTTTTCCTAAAATCCAAGTAGATCTTTTATGGGATTTGGACATAAGACAATGCAATCAGCCCAATTGGATACCATGTTCACAACGGCACCCGTGGGGTTCCCGGGTGTGAAAAGGAATAGGACCCCACCCGTGTGGTTCCCGGCTGTGAAAAGGAATAGGACCCAACGTTGTGATATGACTGAAATATAGTTGAAAGCGACGTTAAATCATATTCACTCACTCAGCCATGTTCACATCACAGCTACGTCATATCAGGAAAAGTTATATTTTGGCGATTTTTTCATCGAAAAAACCCCGCAAAACTCACTCTTTCGAAGACCCCCCAATGTTCGCCATCTTGTATTTACTTATATTATTTTTTGTACCTATGATTGTGCAAATAGGCTTATAATGACCTCAACATAAATTACCGGAAGTCACAAAGTTTCAGCCCTCCTGTGCTACATGGAAAGGTTGGGGGAGGTGGGGAGTTGTTTCTGCCCTCCTCAGACCAGAAGGCGACCACTAGACTTTGGAGAATGGCGAATGGACACAGATACATTCGTAGAATTCTACAATATATACGCAAACCCCCACTTGAAGTATGCCAGTGCAGTTTAGAAAGCAAATAACGCGCTCCACCTCGAAGCATCGGAAGGGGTACAGAGGCAGTCACTGATATTAGAAAACGATGCCAAAGCATCAGCAGTTTGGAAGCTAGGGATGCGTGAGATTGAGGATCGTCAAGCCCACGGATGGTGTAGGATATCCAAGAGCATCAACGAAACTCTGTCCAGACAGAAAATTCGTCCATATGACTAGCTTGACTCTTTTTGAAACCAATCGTCAAGACAGATATGGTAACAAGCTGGAAAAAGAAGCCAACAAACCCCCAGGAAGCCCATCAATAAGAGAAGCCAACAAACCCCCAGGAAGCCCATCACTAAGAGAAGCCAGCTACCTTTAACCTTCCCTTTACCTCAACCTCTTACCTTTACTCCAACGACTAAAAACCAAGAATTTGGAACAAAGACAAACGTGGAAGGAGTTCAGCGTTTGAACTACTAAGGGAATTAGACTCAATCAACAGCCTTCCTATAAATGGATCCATTCTGCAAGGTACATATAACGCTGGCTCCGTGGGCATATTCCGATGGGAAGTGCCCGTAGTCCCAGCATAAATCTCCAGTCCGGTCTGCAAAACGGGGTCAAGCTATCTTGGAAGTAGATGTTTACAGATTTTGTCCTAATATGGGTCACCACTCACGCAGAGAAAACATAAATCAGTTAACTCTGTAGTATCCCGAAACCACCATGATCAACATACAGACCTCATACGCACTATTCGTAAAGCCATAGAGGAATTATCTACACATGGTGTAGATTTACTGGCAAACGACACGCTGGGATAAGACGGGTCGAAAAACTAGTATCAGGCTAAGTGACAAAGATTGGTGTAGCCGAAGCGAAGACGTTACATAAACAACATAACGTATACAATGTCACAACATTCCAGGAAGCCAAAACGGCTTTAAATGTGACGATTATAATCAACGTCACAAAACATTGTTGCAGAAACTTATAAATCAGGGCTACACCACCAAGCGCCTCCACTCAAAAGTTTCTCAAATTTGGCGATACATATCGCATGCTGATAGCAAAATACGAGCGTAGCGTGCAAGATAATCTATGGCGTTACGTTTTGTAACTTGTGTCTAATTCCGCTTAACCCTGGGCTAGGGGCCGTATGAGCCCATGTACTTCAACATCCTCATGGTACTCATATGAACAGTCACAATCAAAGCGTGACTGAGATACATCATTCTTTAGATGACGATTTACAGCGAATATTATGGATTAAGAATACTGATCAGCGATACGGATTTGATATTTTTGGAACATCATGATGTCTTGCCGGCATCATTGAAAACTGTTGACCGCTTCTCTCTTGCAGGAAACAAGCCTATGTTTATGTATACTATGATTGTCTTTTTGAATTTGGTGCTAATACTGTTATATGGAATATGGAATAGGTCTTTGGATTATGGACGCGGATATTCTCTAATGGACGACGGCTGAATTATGAATGACGGACCAGACGCTTGTAATTCAACAAGGCACAGGAAAGAAAATGACACAGAAAGTGGGACATGTCAAACCATTTTCACAACACCAAGGTTGGACAGACATCCTATTACATCAGTGGATGTAGAAAGACAGGAAATCCATCAAATGAGATTTAGACAATCTATGCTCGCATAAAAAAAAAGAAAAAAATAAGAAACTTGTAGAAGCAGTAAGGTCCTAGGAGCAATCAGTCATTTCCTGTGGTGCATGTGGTAAACGGACTAGAATAGAACATCTAGAGAGAACATCGCCAAAGCTTTGCAGTACAGACATACACCAATCCATAAGAGAAAACGGGAAGTACCGGTTCTTCAATGAGGTCAATTCAAAGATGAAGACCTGGAAGTACCGGCCAGAAGTTTTCTGTACAGTTCCTGTAGATGATCAGCAAAAAATATAAAGCATAAAGTAAACTACAAAATTAAGGTTCCAGTATCCATAGCGGTAAGATTCGACACCTTATCAGCTGTTGCTCAATTAGTTTGCGATGAATGAGCTCACCAAAACGATTATTACAGCGAATTATTCGGAAGGAAATGGTGCGATGTGTGATAATTTTGCCTTCGAATTTTTCCGTTAATGTCTTATAAAGTATTCATCCTCTAATATACCTTTCAAACACAATTAGTGCCCCTCATTTTTCGTACTAGAAATGGTTTTGTGACAGTTCAAAGTTCAATAACTCAAAATAAGAACAAAAGTGCTACCCTCTTCAACTAAATAACGGATATCTTTAGAACTGATGCACGCGTAATCACAATTGTGTATGTATTACTACAGTTTACACATGGGGCTTACTAGCCTCTTTTATTCGTCTCACTCAATAATGTATATAAGTTAATAGAAACCATGGATTGTTGTTTAGTGACAACGTATACATTATATGGTATATAAATCAGTTCACTACTTCAGTACAATATTCCGTGAAAAGAACGTAAAGTTGGAAACTGCAGTCGGAATATAATAATGTAGAAAGGCCAGAAAACTAAATTGTTATTTTTTTTCTTATGCCACTTCTCCACATTATAAAAAATATGTGATAACGAATTTTCTGAAATTTATTTTTGATTGCGACGTTTTGTGGGAAGTTCTATTTGCGTTTACAGGCAATGACATGATAGCTTGAAAGCTCGAATGATTTTGGAACGACAAATGTGAGGTACATGTAAATGGGCATTAATACCTTATGTGCATATTTTAACAGCCAGTGTTTCATCTTCCAGAGTTATCAAGATGTCCAGTCCAAATATGAATAACGTCATAGCTTGTGGCTGCATTATTTCATATATCAGTGTAATAGTTAAAGGCATGGACGTTTCTCTAGTTGTATGCCAGGTAAGCTATATCATTATACCTCGTGTAAATTTGTAATGTTTTCATTGGTTGAGCCCGTCACGTGTTATTCTACAAAACGTGATGTTCAATGAGGATGCCGTATCGTTGAATAATTGTTATGTACCACGGTAGAATGTTGAACATTACAATATTATTATTCAACACAGATGTTCCACGCTGAATCAAGAGTTGCATCCGAAAAAGCGCGCACCAGTTTAAACGAAGATTGACGTGTTTGTCGGGCTCCAGCCAGCTACGGTCGTAGAAATTAGTGCTTGCCATCTATAAATTGACTGAAATAAATTTGGCATCTTCTGAAAAGCTACGTAAGATCATGGAGAACGTTAATTTTCCAAATCATGCGATAAATATGCCGATATGACCGAACAGTCGATCTTGCACCATCCTAATTCACATCATTCTAAAATCTCGAAATTGGTTTCAAATATGACATTCAGTACCGGTATAATAAAACAAGTATTACATTTTGTAACGTGGAACATTTGTCAGTTCTCGAAAGGCTGCGCGTACGTTGAACATAACCTTTTCTCAAGCTAATATATCCCACGCTACAACATGTGATACTCGTATAATGTACTAAAGATCCACAATATCCTTCAGCGTGATCGAGGCTCGTGAACCATTCTTACCATGAGGTCTATACCACCGATCACAGAGAAAGATATGAGCGATACGCCCCTCAGTTGGTCATAATATGGAGGTTTCAAGCTCCACGGGTCAGGCCTTGTCCAATACGATATATGTTTGTAGGTTTAACGATGTATGGCTAATCCCATCACCTTATTTCCACTACAGGGTGAGTAAAACCTGCGGTTTTGTTCATTTATTCATATGAAGTTACAATTTATTGTGTATATGAATATAACACCTGGAAGTGTACTTCATCTCTTCACTATATTCAACCATGGTATGTTTCATTCATGAAAGAAAATATACATATATTGTGTATATACCAATGGCGCTCACGAAAGGGGCCGTGTGGTCATGTCATCCAAGTTGCCACATGAACAGGTACAATAAAAGCGTACCTGAGATACAACACATATCACGAATCGTTAGATTCTTGGTATGTGCTTTAGAATAGGTTAACCAGAAGACTATACTGTGAAGTCATGTGACTCGGTCAGTATGTCGGCACCTCTTCCCACTTTCCTTATATGAGTTGTAATTCTCTCCATAATGCAGAAATGGATGAACACAGCAGTTGATGAAGAAACAGAAATGAGACTCTTCACTGTTTATCTAATTTCAGATATTTCTGTTGCACATTTTTCCAATGCCAAGTAACAACTCTGAGAGAGAATGTCTCAAAGTGCAACAGATACCTGAAAACAGCTAAACATGTGAAGTGTATCATTCCTGTGTCCGTTTTCATGCATTTCCGCATTATGTAGAGAATACACTTTCCATCCATGAGCGTCATTGGTAATATACACATTATCTGTATATTTTTGTCTATAAATAAAACAAACAATGGGTGTATATAGAGGCAGTATCCCTCGTTGTGTTATATCATATAAACAATAAATTATATCTTTAGATGAATAAAATAACAAAGCCACAGGTGGACATTTTTTTGACTCCAGATCCAAATTTTTGTATCCAGATACACTCTTCCCCAGATGAAATTCAACCTCCAATCTGATTACTCAATCAGCCTCTGATTGTTTATATGAACCAGCCTTTCTCATGTTCAATAAATCTTGGCAATAAAACTATATTTCCCACAAAACAATTTAGTATTTCTTTAATATGTGATGGATTTTTAAGAGATATTTTGTCAGTGCTCAAAATGAGTACATCTGAGTGTGAGGGGGATGACTGTGGTTGGGACAATAATTTTATTACGTCTCCCATTGTAAGTTAACAATATGTCTCTACCATATTCAACAGATCTGTCCGTGGGTGCTTAGTCTTGGCTTCACCATATCATATGGAGCGATATTCTCTAAGGTCTGGCGAATTTACACCATATTCACCAACAAGTCACTGAAAAGAAAGGTATAACAATCACAATCACCATTCAGAACCAATTTGCCTCACTGTCGTGTAAATTGCTGAAATTTGCTACGGGATTTGGGTTTCCAAACCAGATCTACTGGACACGCATTTATCTTCCAAGAAGAATTTGACTATCAATATTATTGTCCATTTTTGTGGCATATGGAAGATACCAGGGTATGTATACGACATATTATCAACGGGGAATATGCTGTGACTTTTCTGGAACTAATCCCAATAATTAAGTCTATGTTGTTTGCAATTCGACTTTACATCACGAAAAGATTCACGGAGAAACCGTACACGTTGTTAATGAAGTGCAAGTGAAAATATTTGAAATGTTACTACTACACAACCATATTCACGAGAAGTACAAATCAAAATAGTATTGAAATTGGGGTTTTCAATTCTAATGTGTCACTGTTCACCGGTTTCTATATACCGGTCGCCGGGGGGAGACACTCTTCAAACTATGGCTTATTTTACATATCCCAATCACAACTCTCATACTACATGATAAATCATACATCAGATGCAGATTAAACAACCGAAAGCAAGAACTGCACCCTCGTGATTAAATTGTTCACACACGGTGACAATTATTCGCGCCAAACAATACTCATTTAGTATTATGCATTTGTATTCCTTTCATCAACGGCGAATAGAAAAAAAGAAGCAAATCCAATCAATTTGTCGTCTACAACTCAAACAGTTGTAAAGTGTTGATGGCGATCGGTCACAATGCGAGTCCAATTCGTTCGATCACATTATGTGCTCATTGCCTAAGCTAATTCCAGCCATTATTTTCAGAAAATCTTCAAAATATAAACACAATCCAATACGCATGTTCTGGGTTACAGTGAAGTGCCAAAGAAATTAGAACTCTTCTTCCTGCGGAGATTAATTTGGTCCAGACACAGAGGTTTTGATAGGGCCAAACTGCCAGTCAGATGTATAAAATGTATGACTCTGTATTACCGGTTTCAATTTTGTGACAAAAATGTACTGGATTTCGACCAGTGTGCCTTTCTCTTCTTTTATAAACTCAGTTTAGTGTACCACTTTCATAATTATGAACAACGGAAATGTTTTCCACCATACACGTTTCAGTAACTCTGACCCTACCTCAGGTCAGGTAAGAGAGTTATTCGTCACTCCATATATGGAGCGTTCCACTGTTTTCACTATCTGAAAACTTTAGTTTCGGGGTTTGTCCAAGACATTTTGACCGCGTGCATGTGTGTCCCGGAACGTCTTGTCCATTATTCTAAGAAATAAAAAAATTGCGCTGAGCCTCCATTCTTAACATTACACCTTTAGAGCTATCTTGCTTGAAGATATTTTCTTTGGGGTAGGTCATTTATGTGTTGAATTTTGACGTCGGTAAGTCCAAAACGTTTAAAAGCTGCCATTTATCTAATTTGACGTCAAGTTGTTTTTGTGACCAGAATTGATACAGCATCTTTAACGTTACATTGAAACATCATGAAATTTCTGTTGAATTGTGAAGTATTGAAATTATTCACTCTTCCGTGAACTGGACTGGTCTATGTCAATGATGGCCGACGTCAGCATTTAACCCAGTGATATACTCCAAAAAGAAAGTCTTTCAAACACAACTAACTGGCTGCTGATTGATAATTTCGCAATGGAATCTATAATTTTTGTTGCATTATATCGGGGTGACATGTACCAACCGTTTATCAGTACTTACAATGTGACGACTCGAGAAAAATGTTATATTAATACATATTATATTGGGATTACAGGTGTAAGATTCGAATTTCAGTGGGCTGCTTTCATCTATAAAACATTTAGCGAAATAACGTACTTAGGAAAACGACCAACAGTAATATATTACTTCTCTCCCTACAGTGGTTATATGCTAACTGCCAGTTTTATGCTTCTCTCCCTATAGCGGATATAGCCTCCTTTGTCGTTACTATGCTTCTCTCCCTACAGCCGATATAGACCTAGCCTCCTTTGTCGGTGTTATGCTTCTCTTCCTACAGCGAATATAGCCTCCTTTGTCGGTATTATGCTTCTCTTCCTACAGCGGATATAGGCCTAGCCTCCTTTGTCGGTATCATGCTTCTCTCACTACAGCAGATATAGCCTCCTTTGTCGGTATCATGCTGCTCTTCCTACAGCGGATGTAGCCTTCTTTGTCGGTATCATGCTTCTCTTCCTACAGCGAATATAGCCTCCTTTGTCGGTATCACGCTTCTCTTCCTACAGCGAATATAGCCTCCTTTGTCGGTATCATGCTTCTCTTCCTATAGCGGATATAGCTTCCTTTGTCGGCATCATGCTTCTCTTCATATAGCGGATATAGCCTCCTTTGTCGGTATCATGCTTCTCTTCCTACAGCGGATATACCCTCCTTTATTGATAAATATGCTTTTCTCCCTGTAGCGGGTATATGCTCCTTTGCCGGTATTATGCTTTTCGCTGACATAATCACTCTGCTGATCTTCCTCGTTTCCTCAGCAAATTGGAATGTGAAATGATTTTAATTCTAATTTTTGGCAGGCCATCAAGGATAGGACACTTTTCGGCATTGTGGCTTTCTTGGTTACCTTAAATGTCGGGATTCTGATGGCGCAGCAGTTTAGTGACCCTTTATACATGAGAGAGCGCCATCTACCCGGAGAAGTATGTTGATTTACAAAAGTGTTGTTTATGATTGAAGATTACCTCCAACGTATCTTTTTCCGCTAAAAGTCTTCTGCTTCACCACTCTCTATTGCGTTGTCTAGCCCTCATAGTTTAGAACATTTTACATTCCAAGTTTTGTTCTATAATCTCATGATAATGTAATTTCATTTCCAATGTTTTGCATCAAGCTTGATTAATAGACTATAGATGCTGTAGTTTGATATAAAATGACCAATTCATTATGTTCTGATATCTTCTCGTGCAACATTCATCCTAATTTGTCTTTTTGTATGTTAGAGTGGTTGACCTAAAATACGCTGTATATTTTGTATGAAAAGATTATCCGAGCAAACGTGGAAGGTAACACCAGCTTCCGGTACATCCTGTACGAGTGTAAAGAAAACTTGACGCTGTATTGGATGATTGTAGCATACGGCTGGAATGGATTACTTCTTGTCTTTGGGATTTTCCTCACCTGGTCTGTGAGGTGAGTTAGGCTCTTCTTGTGCCCGCGAGATTTTCTACGACAGTGACACTTCGTAATTTGACGTCACATTCGACTGCGCGTTTTTGGTGTATACAACTTCCGTATTTTCTCTGTATGAAACACAGGATTTTGTGGGGAACAGAATACATTCTGGAGTCCACGAACCTAACAGCAAGAAGAAATCTTTGCCACACCTTCTTTCATCTTGATTGTTTGACTAATTCCATAGTTACGTTGGGTTGATGTGAGGGCCAATCTCATGGATCAATAGTTTGTATCATTCGACTGGTCAAAATGAGTCGCATGTTCCACCAACATAATTTTATCTTTTCAATTTTATCCTCTTATTTGATTTTCAGAAATGTTCATCTATCCGGTCTGAACGACAGCCGACATATCGGAATATGTATTTACAACGTGGTTATATTCAGCGTGATCGGGGCACCTCTGTCTCATCTGCTCGACGATGACGTCACAGCGAGCTATCTCATCATAGGTGGATTTATCTTGTTTTGTACAACCTTGACTCTAGCCTTGGTGTTTGTTCCTAAGGTGAGAATTCTCCAGGGTTACATACCTGCTGACAAAAAGTATCTGTGTTTTGTTTTAAACTTATTTTATTGTCCTTTATGGACAATGGGAATGTGGAAAAGTTATTACAACTTGTGAACCACTCTCCCTACATTGTATACTTGCGGCGGCGAGACAATTTAAGTACGGTATAATTTACAACAAACTATACATTTGAATTTTTGCCTTAGGTTGGGCACGGTATACAGTAATTTACATATTACACTGAGCATATGCATGTCAATAAATGATAAAACGTGCCAATCTGAAATGCGTGTGTGTAGCTAAATAGCCAGGGTTTAGACCCATCTTAGGGAATTTGTATATGAAATAATATTTCAGAAAAGAATAGTGCAGCCATCGGAAGGAATGAAAAGCACATCCTCATCCAAGTATGGAGCTGCTCTTACCAACTGAAGTATGCCAGCCTGTGAATTGTCCCTGTAAAATTAGAGATTGACATGATTTGTAAAGCTTCAATCGGTATCCGTCATCTTGGACGTTATTAATTTTATTGGGGAATGGGCAATATTTACCAGGGATAGGGACGCGTAAAAACTGGGGATGGACAAGGATTTTGGTAGCTTCTCTGTGAAAGCGAGACTTAATTATTTTCTCTTATCCCTCGTAATGTTAAATGACATGATTTCATTAAAAGAACCCTGTCTTACTGAAACCAGACCAATAATTCTCGGATATTATGTTGCATCACACCAGGGCAATGATGAAATAAGGTCAACCGGGGGTGCCCGATTTTACTTGTTCCGCGTTGAAGACAATACTGAAATTCGACAGGCCGTAATTATGGCTAGCGCCGTTAATTATGCGGCGGAATTTTGTGAAATTTCAGACAATATTTTGAACTCGCTCTCCAATATTCAACCAAGTGCACTTTATCTGAATATCAACCATTCGCATGACTGGCATGTCCCATAGTCCGATACATTCCGGGGTACGAACATAATCCTCAATATATTTATTTGCAACTTTGTATTACAATGACCCTATACAAGTTCAATAGTACAAAATTTAGCCCATTTCGAACTGCTTGCATGTGTTCCAATATGTTAGACGTATATGGGCCGACTCAATGTTGGATATGGAATTGCAACATTACTTCTAGGTAGCATTGGGTTATTGTCCAAACGTAGTGTTTCATTACCAAAGATGAGATTCTGGATCCGATTCCAAATTTCAATTTAATTGGTTGAAAAATACAGAATTTTAGAACTTTTGTACTGTATAAACTGTATTGTTTTATAAAAAATGAAATTGTGAACTCGCTGAAACCTGTTGACAGCTGGAAGTTTGAGAAATTACGACTCGTCTCATCCGTCTTGAAAAAGACATATCAAAACGTAATAGTGAGGATTCAGTGTTCATTTGAAAAGCATTTAATCCACAAATGTGTGAGCACACGAATTCAAGATGGCCGCCATATAGCGTTTGTAACGAGGTCAGGAACATCCTTTTCTCCGTATTGAAATAGTACGGATTATTATTCCACGGATATTGTTAGCATGATATCTCAAGAACCATGATATCGAGATGGAACATCTTCAACTGATAGAGGGCTATACCGACGAGTGCATATAAGAATTACAACATGATCGGTCTATTAGAATGACGGTCATCTTAGATTGATCTGAAAATCTTTAAAGATCTTTTTCTCCAGAACCGTTGAACCGATTGACTTCAAACTTGGTATACACTATCACGGAGCCGCACTCGCTCTCAGCTTGGGGCTTTTAATCGGTTGAAAAATATGGTCGCCACTAACGAATCAGTTTAGGCGGTCATCTTGGATTTTGCATTTTTTTCAGAATTGTTTGTAAACATGGCATACAACGTCGATTACAGCAGTCATTTGCTTCTGAAATGTCCCGTTACCTCAGTAGGACCCCAAAAGAGTATTTTTCTTATTCATTTTTTATTCCGTTGATAATTGTACTGTTAATAGTTTCGTTGACAGGAGGCTATGTACTTCGACTGATCGGTCTGTATCGTAGTCCCAAACATTTGTGAAAGGCAGCAGAAACGAAGGCTATGCGAATGTTCACATAATTACGCGAAATGTTGACCAAAATATTCCTTTCAAGTGTTTGGTTCATAGTATACCTGATCAGCGAAAGCACGCAAAACATAATAAAACGTTGAGAAGCACATATAAATGATAATTATGGCGTAATTACCATGGTTATAGTTACTCTATAATGAAAGTACTAAAGTACTGATGTCTGGATCGCCAATAATGGATTTTAAGTTTCAAAGCGTTTCAGCTGGCATGTTTCAGCCGATAGCAGATGTATGGATAAATGTGGAGATTTTCACCAAGTTGTGGACGAGTCTGTTTGGGAAATCACAACTGGAACACAGAGTTTAGTCTTCAAGGAAGTGAATTTGTGAAGGCGGCTCATTTAGAAATATGCCAGGTCTTCATGGTAGCAAGAAACTATCTACAGTAATATGCTTTAAAGTGGATCGTCTGCGTCAATGTCTTCTACCAGTTTTTGCGAGCAGATTTTCATAATTCATGCAATTCTATTGTGACAAAACGACAAATACGCGAGGAGACTGGATAGTTTTATTAACTAGTTTTATTAATAGTTCTGTGTAGCACAGATATTTGCAAGAGCTGCATGAGTTTGCGTTAAGTCCCCAAGATTACTTATATATGCCTGCATGGTGTTTATAGTAAATTTGTTTGTTGACAACGATAGCGTTGGAGAGAGAATTTGTGCGAAAATTCCTGTTGTTGTTGCTGCACGATCATTGCGTATATAATTTAGTTTGAAAAAGTTTGAACACCACCAACACCAAAACTTTTCGAAAGCGGTACCTGATAAATTCTGTTGTTTCCGCTTTCGGAAAGTTTTGTTGTTCAAACTTTTTGAAACTAAATTATATTCGGTGAGCAGAGTCCCCCAGAATACATAAATTTGCACTGAACAGGATCCGGTCAAGTTCACAAGACGAGAAAAATGTAAATACTATTGTTGTTGCTTCGACACATATCTCCTCTGGAAATATATTCCATGCAGTAAGAGTACACAGTAAAATAGTAACGAACGCCGACTTCACGGGAAAGAACGTACGAGTGTTGAAAACTGGGGTCTTCATAATCCCAGAACCTGAAACTGTCAAGTGCGACACTCAGATCAAGGATCAAGGAACAAGATTTGCAACGTCTGCTCGTACAGCAACTAACAGGGATTTTCGCACAAGTTGTCTCTCCAACGCTATCGTTGTCAACAAACAAATTACGAACTATAAACACCAGGCATAGGCCTATATATTATAAGTAATCTGACTTACCGCAAACTCGGACAGACGCAAAACCGCAGAGACGGCAAACACCACGAGGTGAGCAGCTTACCATATTACCAGGTCATCAATTTACATTTACAACAGTCTACGGTGACAGCACAGCGCTGGCATGAGTTAGGTCATAGTGGGCGCTGAGAACCGTGTTTGAGCCGATCGCTCGGAACCAGAGAATGCAAAGAACAAAAAATAGTCCACGGATTCAAGCAATCCCTGGGCGAAGAAATGAATATGAAATACACTCAAATTCAGATTTCGTTTTATTTCTAGTTAACATGAAACGATTACGACTGTTTTTTCTTCATTTTCTGGTTAATACCCTGATATATGACTCAAACACAGTGAAAATCACTAGCGGAGTGATACAGGTCAACCCAGGGTCATTGCATTATAGTGCACGTACACATTTACACATATTTCGTGAGTGGCAGCATAGTCTGGTCGCACCGCTACGCGGTGGCGATCCAGACAATAACCCGACAGTAGCCAGTTTGTGCAGCAAATACAAACACTGATTAACTTGGTTAATCTTAATACCCTTATATGCACCAAGATTCCCTTTTGAGCAAAAATTACAAAATCCTGCTGTAAAAGTTTGTTGGGTACGAATGTGTTCCATGAACACCCAGAAACATTTTCTAGATGGAAAACCTGGCAAACTTGCTGCAGGACAAATTTTATAAACAGTAAACCTTCGTTAACCTCCCATAAGCAAAGTCGAGAAATGTTGTTTTTCCAACCCTTTTCTGTGACGTTCTTATCAAGAACTTCTTAACCATATACCAGTTCTCAGAGGGGGCAATATGCCCCTAATGCTCCCCCCCCCCCCCAAGCAAACTTTCTAGTCGATCTGCGGAAAGACAAAAACTTGAGAGCTGAGTTCGTGATTTTGTAAATTATCAGATTGGGCTTATTTTGAGCCTATTTACATAACTCCCGATCAGAGGATTAGGGACAAATTCAAAATAGCAACCCTGTGGAGTATCAGAAAAGTTATGCTTTCATCATACGTCTTCAAAATTTCTGCTTTTCTGCGAGGAAAACTGGAGAAAAGCTATTTTATTTCACATTAGATTATTATTTACTAATTTTTTTATGTAGTTCTTGCGACCAAAACACATATATTAAAGAAATCGAAAAATCTGACAAAAAGAAGTCCGAAACATATCTTTCTTGAAAATAACGTTAGTGTGACGTCATCATGGCAGCCATCTTTTACATTTTCTAGTTGTGCTTGACTCAAGGATTTGGCGTGGTAAGTTTCAGCCCCTAACGTAAGGGTAAGAAAAATATTTAGGTGGGGTAGACCGAAATGTCCTGCCCCTAGACTTGGACAGGTCCCAAATCGCTCAGGTCAGATTGGGTTAGCAGATGAATATAGGGCCTTCAAACTTTGCAGCTCACAAGACAGTTTAAATTTGCAGCTCAGAAGACAGTTTAAATTTTCAGCTCAGAAGACAGGCTTAAATTTGTTCAAGTTCTTTACCATTACATGAAAAACTGAATAGAATAATTAAAGAATGGTCGGCGACTGTAGGACTTGGTCGCCTATTTGAATTTTATGGCACCGTCTCACAGTGCATTAATTTAATGAAGAGATCCATGTTAAGGACAACACTGCTGTCTTCCAGACTAAAAAATTATTGAGAATAACGTTCTAGAAAAAGGTCAAAAAAGCCCATTTTCTCGGTTTTGTTTATGGAAGAATAACCCAAGAATAGCAAATCTATTTATTTTATTTTGCAATTGAGGATTTTTCGAAAGTATAATGCCATGTGATGCTTCAGTGGCAAAATGACCCTTTTGGCCGGCGTGTAACGATAATTTTGCTAAGCCAACTTACTGGTATTGTTTCATTAAAAAAAGATGAAATTCCGAACTCACTGAAACCTGGTGATACATGGAAGTTAATGAAATTACGACTTCTCTCATCCGTATCGAAAAAGACACATCAAAACATAATATTGCGGACTTAGTCTTCAGTTGAAAATCATTTTATTCACAAAGGTGTGAGGACACAAAATATGCATGATATGCATCGTAAATAAATGCATCTGTTATATCGTGACTTGAATAGTATCCTGTAGCTCGTAAGTAGTATAGTATGTGGTCGAAGAGGGGAATTTTGAGGAGCAATTGAGGGAAATTGAGGAGCAGCTGTCATTAGGTGCAGCTGCCATTACAATGTGATGACGTAGCGGAAGTGAAAAGGGTGATGACGTAGGGGATTAGTGTATGGATGGTGATCATGGTATCGATTAACAATGGTTGATGGGTGAAGATAAGGAGTGTGTGGCTTAATAATATATGATTGTATATGAATATTTGAAAAATAATATAATAATAATATATGATTGTGTATGAATATAGGAAGCATAATTTTTAGCGTGTTCAAATTCATGCCTGGAATGGATTGCGGTTTTATTTTTCCCACGTGTATGGGAGGTATCTTCGATAATATGTCCAGCAGTGTCTTCGTCACTGGAACTAAATTAGGGGAGTCATTTAGTGAGGGAATGCGAAAATATGATACTCGAGAATCGATGGGATTTAACTGATTCACTCTGGAGAGTGTATAACAATGGACTTGTGTACCAGCTGATGTCGAGTGTGGACTTGAGAATGAAAGGGTTCCACTTCAGCGATCCTTAGAGGTTCAAATCTGTGAATGGATTAAATGTGGTCATCGCTGAAGTGGTCAGTGTCACACATCGCCGGTTGATCAAAGGTATCAGATGCGTTCATATTTCTCTCCTTTGTAATGTTGAATTGTTTGGTTGAGTGTGTACGTGTTCAAGCCTACGCTATATGACCGACAACTAACACAATTTATATTATAACATGAGAGAATGTATTCTCGACTTCAATAACAGTGAATGAGTGAGCGAATAGAATAAAGTAGCAGTGATTTGAGAGTATATTAGCGGAAGTTGCCGGAGCAGCACCGGCAAAAAATGTCAATCGATAGCCCCGGCAAAAATGTCAATCGATATTGGAGTCCGGGATATACAGTGACGTAACGGAAGTGTGTTTGCGTTGACATGTTGATGACGTAATGAAAGTATAATACGTTACCACGGTGACGAAATTTACACGGTTGGCGTGGTATTTATTGTATTCTTTCATACGAATTTTCGGTGTTTTTTCTCCATGCATGCTTGTAAATCATTTATAGATGTCTCTCTTTTTTTTATATCTTTTCTGTATCTTCTTTTTTTATGGCATATATATAATTTTCACCCACATATTTTTACCGAAATATGTACAATAAATTCTGTTGAATTTTCCTATGACTGTTAACTAATGTTGACCTAAAACAACTATTTCCTTATCGCTTGAATGTAATGGGTGGGCGCCAGGTGTGATCGGTTATCGACGTGTGCGGTGAGTTGGTTTTATTAAAACTCCATCCAGCTTTACGATTACTAATGACGTTTAAGTCATTAGTATGAATCAATGTATGACATAGAAATAATTTGTTTTCACTTTGAACTCTAAATACGTGTTCTCTGAAGTGGTAACATTTACTATTTTACGTGTGCAATAAATAAATATAAATGGAGAGTAGTATTTTTTTGCAAATGCATCAGCGTTAATTTCATCTTGAAAATCACGTTATTTTGATTACGTTAGTTCTATTTACTGAACCATGGCTTCCGTCACCGATTACCATTGCGATATCTGCCCTAAGGTCTGCTATTTCGAGGGAGGTGTAAGGAGACATTAAGAGGACGTTCACAACATAGTTTATATACCGGACCATATAAATATTTGTAGGGATTTTTTGAGAGATTTTCATCGACTTTATAGCCTTTCTGGGACTTTCATTAAAGTTGGGCGGATTTTAAGGATGTTTATAACCTGAGGACTTTATGTACGAACTCTTGAGAATGTTTATGGACTTACGAAGCATTTTGGTGGACTTTCGATGACTTCCAATGATTTTTGAGGATTTTAATGACTTCAAGGGACTGACGACGAGGTATTATCATGGACTTGTAAGGGTAATATAGGACTCCATGGATTTTGGGGCTTTTGTGGTTTTGTGAGGACTTACACGGAATTTTGACGAGGAATTATCATGGATTGTTGAGGGCTTGTCATGGACTTTCGATGACTTTCAAGATCTACGGATTTTAAGGATGTTTATAACCTGAGGATTATATGTAAGAATTTTGAGGATGTTTATGGACTTACAAAGGATTTTGGTAGACTTTCTGTGACTTCCAAGGATTTTTGAGAATTTTGATGACTTCAAGGGACTTACGACGAGATATGTTCATGGACTTGCGAGGGTTTTATGGATTTTGGGATTGTTTATGACTTCCATAAATATTTGAGGTATTCGGGATAGTATTGCTTTTCGGTGAGGTAGGAAGAGGGAAGAACACAACTTCGGTTGTTAAAGTTTAAAGTATATATTTATTTATACAAATTAATTTATTAAGAACATTTTCAAAACGAATATACAAAATGGGCATAGCGATAATTCTAGTACCGATAAGTCAATTTAACATCATAACCCTGTGAATTGGCTGAGGGTATATCGATAACAAATTTAACAACACGCCCTGGTCGCGAAATCAACTAATCAAAAGGATTGTCCGGCTGTCTTGTGTATTCGAGCGGCAAAAGTCGGTTTATTAAGAATTTACGCATCTCAACGGCAGAATCTTCCGCTTCATCGTTTGACAAGTCGTCTTCCTCGCGCATCCGTTTCTTAGTCGCCATTACTTTCTGATGAATTGGGTGCTTCTGTAGATTTCTCCATAACCTTAAATTATGGACGTAAATATTTCGGAAACTTGTCTGTATTCCGGGTAAAAGCTTGTCGTATGCCATCTGCTGTGCAACTGGCTGCTTTATTCCCTCTTCTTCGTAAGCTTTAGCAAGGTCGTTTAGATCAGATTCATGATCAACAATCGCTTTATCTGCGAAGAGATTCCACAAACTCTCCTCATGGGAATCCTCATCGCCATGTTCATTCTCGTCATTCTCGTCATTCTCGTTGTCATCATCATCATCGTTTTCATCTTCATCATCATTGTCATCTTGATCATCATTGTCATCATCATCATCAACATCCGTAATTTCACTGTCTTCATCATTGTCTACATTGTAGTACTCATCTTCCCCCATTGCCTTCGTCATCAGCATCATCATCATCATCATCGTCATCATCATCATCATCATCATCGGCGTCAGTAGCGTCGGTGTCACTTCGGTCACCATGATAGTCGAAAGTTTGACCTGAAGTACATTCATTTTTATCATTACTACCGGAACTGGAAAATTTATCGACATTACCTCCGTCCACTTGACAAAACGTCTTAAGGTTACTCGAAGTTCCCAGAGTTGGTGTGTTGTACATATTATCGGTATCGGCGCCTGGACAAGCTCCGGTTTTCTGATGTTTCAACATATTGGATCGATTGGCGAACTCACGAGAGCATCCATCGCATTGAGAATCCATGTTTGCTTTTGAACGACCGTACCACACTAGTCACACGAATTTGCCAAATATGAATGATGGAGTTAAACATGAACATTCGGCTTAAGTGAAATGACTTTATTTGCCGACAGGGGGCGTCGTTTTATACGTCATTTGAGCTGATATCGCCGGAAGTGACATCATCGCCTGAATTGACCCCTCAGAAATCTATGAAAGTCCCCAAAAGTTCATGAAAACTCCAAGAAATCTACGAAAGTCCATGAAAAGTCCCCAAAAGTCCATGGAAATTCCCCAAAAGTCCATGAAAAGTCCATAAAGGTCCACGAAAGTCCGTGAGACGTCCCCAAAAGTCCATGAAAAGTCCCCAAAAGTCCATGGAAGGTCCATGAAAAGCCCCAAAAGTCCACGAAAAGCCCTCAAAAATATAGAGCGTTTCTGGTAATCCATCTTAGGGGCAGAGGTTGTTAAACATCGACATTCGGCTAAAGTGAAATGACTATCCGCCGATAGGGGGCGTCGTTTCATACGTCATTTGAGTTGGCATCACCGGAAGTGACATTATCGCCTGAATTGACCCCTTAGAAATCAAGTCCACGAAAGTCCATGAAAAGTCCAAGAAAGTCCAAGAAAGTCCACGAAAGTCCATGAAAAGTCCCCAAAAGTCCATGAAAAGTCCCTAAAAGTCCATGAATAGTCCTTGAAAGCGCACGAAAGTCCACGAAAAGTACAAGAAAGTCCTTGAAAAGTCCCCAAAAATATAAAGCCTTTCCGGTATTCCATCTTATGGGTAGATAAGTCTGTTTGAACAATTCCAGGTTATCTCCCATTATTTGTACCGGAAGTGACCATTGGAGTAGTAGTAGAGAAGACGTATCACAGCTCGCCACTTGCCTCCCAAATCCACATAGCCTCCACTGGCCTCCCAAATCCACATAGCCTCCATCCATCGCAATCCACCATCACCCACCGAGCGCTGTCATACGTCATTATCAATTTCTATTTGTATAAATTATTGTGCCTGGATATTAATAAATTATATACGTTATAATTTACCTAAATATATATATATATAGTATAGATCTACATATGATATTATTAATAAACCTTCCGAATTTATACGGTAATCATTAATAACGATTAAAAAACACGACATATATTTTAGGTTTTATATCGCTTTTACAAAAAGATGTTATTTCGATATATATATATATATGTAGTACGGATTCATGTCAATAAATTCTCCGAATCTGTACGTTAATCGTTCTAAAAATGAGCCCTATATTGTAGGCCCTATTAATTTTTACAAAAAGGCATTGCAATTAGTGTATGGTAACACTCGGCTAATAATGACGCGGTAAATATTGATTCGATGTACAGATAGGGGCGGTCGATGTTACATAATTGTATTGATTTTAGTACCTGTCGATGTGAACGTATACGGCTGTATAGTGGTAACAGCTATGATAGAATAAATAGCGATGGCACGGTTTGAATATAGGAGGGCGTTTCAATTATAGCCTTCATGAGTTATTTCAATCAATGTATGGTAACATTGGGTTTTGAATGTTTATACTTCTTATATTTACAGAACGATATCGATTGAGTTAGGGTATGTAATTAACGATCAACGTATAGTGGGAGTTGAAAGTGTATACCGTGAAATAAATCATTATTTGAGAACCGCTTGTCGAAATATATACGGGTAATAATATTCGATTTATATCTTACTTCGGAATGGCGAATTTACTGAAAAATACCATCGAACCTAAAGAATCGTCCGTAAAGTATTACAATTTTATTACGACTTACTCACCGACAATACTGATATGTTTAATCACACGACTTTGTCGATATAATGATGTACATAGTGAACGGCGTTGTAAATTAGCTAAAATTCGATTATAGCCGAGTTCAATATAATGATCGCTCACTTTTAATATCTCAGTTGTATGTTTTTTACAGGATAATAACTCTGTATGGGCTGGATTCGTACGAGAAAATGCGGACATTTTAGGTAGTTCCGGTTGGCCCAGTTTGGAGAATGTGTTTGTCATAGATGCGGTCGTTGAAACACGAACGGTTTATAATGACGATGACTGGAATGCGGGTATAAGAAGTCCGACAACCATTCTCTTAAATGATTCCCCTTCACTTCCGGAGATTAAAACACGAAAATGTGTGGAAGAATTAGCCCGTTTATTCTCGCCCAGAGTTTGCAAAAACTGTAACCAGTCATTAGGCGTCGAAGTTTGTGGAAAATGTCGAGTTATTTTATGCAGAGAGTGCGCATGTTTCGCCCGACAGGTGTCATTCGGGGTTTTTATGTGTCCAACCTGTTGTAGTTGTCAGTTTTGTGGCTATTGGAGAATGAAGCAATCGAAATAATCAAAACCTGTGATAACAATAAACAGCTACTACACGTATTTATTATCATTGGATACCATATCAATGGTCACTTCCGGTACAAATAATGGGAGATAACCTGGAATTGTTCAAACAGACTTATCTACCCATAAGATGGAATACCGGAAAGGCTTTATATTTTTGGGGACTTTTCAAGGACTTTCTTGTACTTTTCGTGGACTTTCGTGTGCTTTCAAGGACTATTCATGGATTTTTAGGGACTTTTCATGGACTTTTGGGGACTTTTCATGGACTTTCGTGGACTTTTGGGGACTTTTCATGGACTTTCGTGGACTTGATTTCTAAGGGGTCAATTCAGGCGATAATGTCACTTCCGGTGATGCCAACTCAAATGACGTATGAAACGACGCCCCCTGTCGGCGGATAGTCATTTCACTTTAGCCGAATGTCGATGTTTAACAACCTCTGCCCCTAAGATGGAATACCAGAAACGCTCTATATTTTTGAGGGCTTTTCGTGGACTTTTGGGGCTTTTCATGGACCTTCCATGGACTTTTGGGGACTTTTCATGGACTTGCGTGCACTTTTAAGGACTTTTCACGGACTTTTGGGGACGTCTCACGGACTTTCGTGCACTTTTGTGGACTTTTCATGGACTTTTGGGGACTCTTCATGGACTTTCGTAGATTTCTTGGACTTTTCATGAACTTTTGTGGACTTTCATAGATTTCTGAGGGGTCAATTCAGGCGATGATGTCACTTCCGGCGATACCAGCTCAAATGACGTATAAAACGACGCCCCCTGTCGGCAAATAAAGTCATTTCACTTAAGCCGAATGTTGATGTTTAACTCCATCATTCATATTTGGCAAATTCGTGTGACTAGTGTGGTACGGTCGTTCAAAAGCAAACATGAGTTCTCAATGCGATGGATGCTCTCGTGAGTTCGCCAATCGATCCAATATGTTGAAACATCAGAAAACCGGAGCTTGTCCAGGCGCCGATAGCGATAATATGTACAACACACCAACTCTGGGAACTTCGAGTAACCTTAAGACGTTTTGTCAAGTGGGCGGAGGTGAATGTACTTCAGGTCAAACTTTCGACTATCATGGTGACCGAAGTGATACCGACGCTACTGACGCCGATGATGATGATGATGATGATGATGCTGATGACGATGATGATGATGATGATAATGCTGATGACGAAGGCAACGGGGAAGATGAGTACTACAATGTAGACAATGATGAGGACAGTGAAATTACGGATGATGATGATGATGATGACAATGATGATCAAGATGACAATGATGATGAAGATGAAAACGATGATGATGATGATGATGATGAAAACGAGAATGACGAGAATGAACATGGCGATGAGGATTCGCATGAGGAGAGTTTGTGGAATCTCTTCGCAGATAAAGCGATTGTTGATCATGAATCTGATCTAAACGACCTTGCTGAAGCTTACGAAGAAGAGGGAATAAAGCAGCCAGTTGCACAGCAGATGGCATACGACAAGCTTTTACCCGGAATACAGACAAGTTTCCGAAATATTTACGTCCATAATTTAAAGTTATGGAGAAATCTACAGAATCACCCAATTCATCAGAAAGTAATGGCGACTAAGAAACGGATGCGCGAGGAAGACAACTTGTCAAACGATGAAGCGGAAGATTCTGCCGTTGAGATGCGTAAATTCTTAATAAACCGACTTTTGCCGCTCGAATACACAAGACAGCCGGACAATCCTTTTGATTAGTTGATTTCGCGACCAGGGCTATACCCTCAGCCAATCGATATACCCTCAGCCAATTCACAGGGTTATGGTGTTGAAATTGACTTATCGGTACTAGAATTATCGCTATGCCCATTTTGTATATTCGTTTTGAAAATGTTCTTAATAAATTAATTTGTATAAATAAATATATACTTTAAACTTTAACAACCGAAGTTGTGTTCTTCCCTCTTCCTGCCTCACCGAAAAGTAATACTATCCCGAATACCTCAAATATTTATTGAAGTCATAAACAATCCCAAAATCCATAAAACCCTCGCAAGTCCATGAAAATATCTCGTCGTAAGTCCCTTGAAGTCATCAAAATCCTCAAAAATCATTGGAAGTCATAGAAAGTCTACCAAAATCCTTCGTAAGTCCATAAACATCCTCAAAATTCTTACATATAATCCTCAGGTTATAAACATCCTTAAAATCCGTAGATCTTGAAAGTCATCGAAAGTCCATGACAAGCCCTCAACAATCCATGATAATTCCTCGTCAAAATTCCGTGTAAGTCCTCACAAAACCACAAAAGCCCCAAAATCCATGGAGTCCTATATTACCATTACAAGTCCATGATAATACCTCGTCGTCAGTCCCTTGAAGTCATTAAAATCCTCAAAAATCCTTGGAAGTCATCGAAAGTCCACCAAAATCCTTCGTAAGTCCATAAACATTCTCAAGAGTTCGTACATAAAGTCCTCAGGTTATAAACATCCTTAAAATCCGCCCAACTTTAATGAAAGTCCCCGAAAGGCTATAAAGTCGATGAAAATCTCTCAAATGAAAGCATCCAAGGCTGCTAAAAAACAGGGAAGGAATTGGTCCTGTTCAATATATTTCTGATGTGTCTCTCGTTGCATACGTGATGTGAATTTGTGAAGCTTAGCTCTAATTATTGAAGAGACTTCATCAATACTGTAAAGAAAGTCTAGGCAAATGAGAGTTGCATATGTGGTACCAGTGGACGATGGAAACAATTTTGTTGAGGCGTTCAACTGTTATCACAATTGTTTGACAACCCAATGGAATTACCTTTCCCCGATAAAGAACACAACACCGAAGATTAAAAATTGTATATTATCTGAACTAAACAAGATAACATTTTGGTAGTAACCCTACAATATTGCCGAGGTCGGTGTCCGCATCATAGTGAACATTGTTGCCCAGGAAGCAGATCGGCTTTCATTCATGGTTTATGTATTCATGCACACAGCAACCTGCAGTCAAAGCTCAATGACATTGTTATTGTAGACATGTACAAGAAAGAAGTCACTGAATCTGATTCATATTCATAATTTATTTGTGTGGCAATTGACAACCAGAAAATAATATAAGTAGTCTATAGGTCTTCTTCAAGATTACACGTATGCCTACCGGTACATCGAATAATTATTTTAAAATCCATTCAGCAATTACACACAGAAAAAATACCCTTACGTTACTAAAAATTTCAATCACAGACACAGAAAACCATTATTAACATAAAAAAATAAATTTACCTCCACTGCCTGGCCCAAACGGAAAATTATTTTGTCAACTTCAACAGGTCAGAGCAAAGCACTAAGTGGGGTATATATCCAATCTAATTAAAATTAAATCCTAACTGCTTCCCCATTTGGATATGTCGCTGTTATGATCTAACCGGCTTGCAGTAAGGCGCGTGTTGATCGATCCCGAGAGGTTTTCATTGTGCTTTGAAGGGAACGTAATGACAAGTGCTTTCTGGTTGGCTCAGCCGAAGCACACGCCAAGCTGTGGGGAAATCTTCTGATGTTGCCGCCCACCCGCCAGGTTGGCTCCATAATGCGGGGTAGAATTATGGACTCGTCCTTGACGTAACCTTGAGTTAACGCAGAGTCCATGAACCTATCCCCCCTGCCCGACTCAAGTAAAGTAGTTAAAATGCGGTCGTGATGTCATAAGACTATTAAATATTCATGAGCTGGGCGCTCCGAACACAAAATTTAATTGAAATCAGTAAGATCCTACAAAGCGACATATACGATTGGGGCGCATTGATAGGATATTAATTTATTAAGATTGGGTATATATCCCACCTAAGATATTAAATCAAAGTTTGGATATTGAAATATATCCTAATTGGGATATTTTCACCGATTTTCATACTAAACGGCAATGTCGAATTTCGGCATCAAAACTACCAAAAACAAGATAGAATCTACTTCACAAAACTGCCAATACGATTGTATAATTTTGCTGACCTTTTCTCGTCGACATTATTCTCTGTGCAATTGCAATTTCGTGCAATACTTTTTGATGTTGTTGTTGCAGTATACTTCCCATCAATAACCACTGTTGTATGTCTTTAAACGAACAGAAGAACTACTAGCACAATATGCCAGCTTGAAAATATGGAAGTATGAAAAAAATATTCAAATTGCGTTATTTTATCCCAATTGGGATATATATCCCAGTTAGTCCTTTTCCCTGACCTGTTCAACGAGCTGCCATTACGGATATGGTAAGAATCAAGAACATTACTTTTGCTGGATGACAAATGATGCAGGACGATAAGATCAGTCAATTTGAAAATTGCAGTAAAAGGGATGTTTTCGCTTGATGAAATAAATCAAGTTTTCCTTGCAAGAAATGTTTTCAAACTTAGCACACAAAACGGCGGCTTTCAGTCATGCCATGTGCATGCTTTCAGTCATGCAGTAGCGCGGAAACTTGCAATATTCATTTATTTGATAATATTAACAAGTGTGCGCCGGGGAACAAGTAATGAATTCAGTGACGGGTATAAAACGTTTTACACACCTCGATCTGTCCGAATGTCACACTCGCACAGTGTCAAAATTCTCCAGTCGACTGATGGAACGAAAACGAAACTGCCTCCTCGTCTCTCCTTTTCAAACTCTCTTACCGGGACTGCACTATAATTTTGGCAGTGGGGTTCAGCCGATCTTAAAACATGACGTCTTTTCGTAAATTCGGTGTATTTCATTGGCTATCAGAACCGAAGATGAAGTGGGCATATTCCGTGACTACGACCTGTGCCATATTGACCAGTTTACAGACAAAACACAATCTTTCGAAGAAAATCTCTCAAGATATCAGCAGAAGTGTTGTCCAGGAAACGCATTCGACATATTCTTCAATATCTGCACCTAGAAACGGCTCGTCGTGAGATTAATTCAGAGAAATTATTCGAAACTAGGTCGAACTACTTCATAGCGCATTCAATAAACGGAGTGACGCGGAACTTTCAGTCATTCTCTCATTTTGCGCAGGGGTGTTGTAATGAAAACCATATCGCTTGGATAGATCGCACCCCTGAAATTACCCATAAGCCAGTTCACCTAGCATTGCAAGAAACAGGGAAACTTCCCTGTTTAAAAATTTCTACAAATATTTATATGGTCCGGTATATAAACTATGTTGTGAACGTACATCCTCTTAATGTCTCCTTACACCTCCCTCGAAATAACAGACCTTAGGGCAGATATCGCAATGGTAATCGGTGACGGAAGCCATGGTTCAGTAAATAGAACTAAAGTAGTCAAAATAACGTGATTTTCAAGATGAAATTAACGCTGATGCATTTGCAAAAAAATACTACTCTCCATTTATATTTATTTATTGCACACGTAAAATAGTAAATGTTACCACTTCAGAGAACACGTATTTAGAGTTCGAAGTGAAAACAAATTATTTCTATGTCATACATTGATTCATACTAATGACTTAAACGTCATTAGTAATCGTAAAGCTGGATGGAATTTTAATAAAACCAACTCACCGCACACGTCGATAACCGATCACACCTGGCGCCCATCCATTACATTCAAGCGATAAGGAAATAGTTGTTTTAGGTCAACATTAGTTAACAGTCATAGGAAAATTCAACAGAATTTATTGTACATATTTCGGTAAAAATATGTGGGTGAAAATTATATATATGCCATAAAAAAAAGATACAAAAAAGATATAAAAAAAGAGAGACATCTATAAATGATTTACAAGCATGCATGGAGAAAAAACACCGAAAATTCGTATGAAAGAATACAATAAATACCACGCCAACCGTGTAAATTTCGTCACCGTGGTAACGTATTATACTTTCATTACGTCATCAACATGTCAACGCAAACACACTTCCGTTACGTCACTTCCGCTGTATATCCCGTACTCCAATATCGATTGACATTTTTGCCGGGGCTATCGATTGACATTTTTTGCCGGTGCTGCTCCGGCAACTTCCGCTATTATACTCTCAAATCACTGCTACTTTATTCTATTCGCTCAAACATTCACTGTTATTGAAGTCGAGAATACATTCTCTCATGTTATAATATAAATTGTGTTAGTTGTCGGTCATATAGCGTAGGCTTGAACACGTACACACTCAACCAAACAATTCAACATTACAAAGGAGAGAAATATGAACGCATCTGATACCTTTGATCAACCGGCGATGTGTGACACTGACCACTTCAGCGATGACCACATTTAATCAATACACAGATTTGAACCTCTAAGGATCGCTGAAGTGGAACCCTTTCATTCTCAAGTCCACACTCGACATCAGCTGGTACACAAGTCCATTGTTATACACTCTCCAGAGTGAATCAGTTAAATCCCATCGATTCTCGAGTATCATATTTTCGCATTCCCCCACTAAGTGACTCCCCTAATTTAGTTCCAGTGACGAAGACACTGCTGGACATATTATCGAAGATACCTCCCATACACGTGGGAAAAATAAAACCGCAATCCATTCCAGGCATGAATTTGAACACGCTAAAAATTATGCTTCCTATATTCATACACAATCATATATTATTATTATATTATTTTTCAAATATTCATATACAATCATATATTATTAAGCCACACACTCCTTATCTTCACCCATCAACCATTGTTAATCGATACCATGATCACCATGCATACACTAATCCCCTACGTCATCACCCTTTTCACTTCCGCTACGTCACCACATTGTAATGACAGCTGCACCTAATGGCAGCTGCTCCGCAATTTCCCTCAATTGCTCCTCAAAATTCCCCTCTTGGACCACATACTATACTACTCTCGTATAGTTGTACGTGCAATCTAACGTAATCTGATGTAACCGGACTTTTCATACCTTAAGCTACAAAAGAGTTCCAACTACCATCGTCGGGATTTTGTTTTCTTCAAATATTTTATGAACAATGCACAATTCTGATTGAACTACTGTGAAAGTTAGCAACGAAACAAATTCCAGGTTTATGTACTCGGTCAGAATCGAACTGATGGTTGACACAGATTCTCAAGTTTTCATCCTTCCCAATCACATGCTGACTGAACCCGCTTGAACTGAAGGAAACCGGTACATTGCCAAAGAGAGAATTCCAGACATTCGAAGCAAGATATGCGAAACTATCTTGACCATACTTGTGCGGAAAAATGGAATATCCATAGTGGAGGATCCAGTTCTGAGGTGCAACACATTTTGCCTAACCCTAATATAGCTCATGTAGATATTAGGTGATATATCATTAATAATTTTGTATACTTGGAAGGCAATGTACTTGATTCTGTTTAACTCAAGAGCATTTACGTTCGCCCTACTAAGCAGATCTTCATAACAGCTGCATGGATGAATCACTAAATAGAACACGGTCAGCTCTATATTGTACTGGCTCCAT